>CAUYRH010034180.1:0-32652 GCA_963574655.1 Perodicticus potto
AATAATTTTATTAAATCATAATTGTGTACATTGGTGCAATCATAGGGCAGAATGTGCTTCATATACAATCAGAAACATTTTGATCGTACTGTGAGAGATAGCCTTCATGGCATTTTCTTAATCACTATATAAAGACATCGATACTCTACATTTAATAAGTTTCACCAGTACCCTACTAAGATGCACCATAGGTGTCATCCCACTAATTGCCCTCCCTCCACCCATCCTCCCTCCTCCTTGTGGTACATGTATACCATGGAATACTGTGCAGCCTTAAAGAAAGATGGGGTTGGAATTTTTAACACAGTTATTTTTCGTGCATCTGAGAGCCATCTTTGCCTATCCTTTAAAACATAGCCTAAGTAACTTACAGTTCGTTGACAAATCTGGACCTTTTTTGTTGATGCTCGATACCCGAGGTCTTCTAGTGTGGTAAGCAGGTCTCGCTTTCCCTGTCTGCAGTTTTGTTCACTGTTGGCTGCTATTACAATGTCATCTACGTACTGAAGGAGACTTAGATTGGGGTGTTGTCTGCGGTACTCACCTAGATCTTGATGTAAAGCTTCGTTGAAAATGGTTGGGGAATTTTTGAATCCCTGCAGCAGGCGAGTCCAGGTTAGCTGTCCATTGATGCTTTCTTCTGGGTCGCTCTATTCACAGGCAAACATGGCTTGGCTTTGTGATGCCAATGGCAGGCTGAAGAAGGCATCCTTTAAGTCCAGCACTGTGTACCACACCTGGGAGGGATCTAGGGAGCTCAGGAGTGTATACGGATTGGGTACAGTTGGGTGTATGTCTATTACTTGTTTGTTGACATCCTGTAAGTCATGCACCGGATGGTAGTCATTGGAAAGGGGCTTTTTTACTGGTAACAGGGGGGTATTCCAGGCTGATTGACAGAGAACTAGAATCCCGGCCTTTAGGAGACGTCGGATGTGGGGCAAAATTCCCTTTTTTGCCTCTGAGGTCATAGTCTACTGTTTCACCTGGACTGGCTCTGCACCAGGTTTAAGGTCTACTATGACTGGGGGCCTGTGCACCACCAAACCTATTCTTCCTGTTTCAGCCTAGGCCACTGGGTGACTCTGTAGCCAGGCAGTTATGTCGGCCAATTCTGGCTTGGGTTTCTGATGGAGTTTGTATTCGTCTTCCAGTCTAACAGACAGAATGTGTAGTGGATGCCTTTCCTGATCTGTGATTTGAGGCCCTTCCTGTTTAAAGGTTATTTGGGTTCTAATTTTGGTTGGCAAGTGTCGGCGGAGTAGGGGATATGGGCAGTCAGGGATGACCATGAATGCGTGGGATACCCGGCCTGTACTTAAGTCTACTGTTCTTCAGGTAGTCCATGAGTATTTTTTTGTCGCAGTGGCTCCCTGCACCCAGGACTTTTCCAGGGCTAATTGGCCCTTGTCTGTGACGAGTACTGAGTGTTGAGCCTCAGTGTCCACGAGGAAGGTTATTGGAGTCCCCTCCACTTTAAGGGTTAGCTGGGGTTCAGGGAGGGGTTCTGAACCCTGACACCCCCCAGTCACTGATGTCTCTTAGTTTCAGGATGTGTTCAGGGTTATGAGGGGCCTTTTTCTGTGGTTTCCTGGGGCACTCTTTCACCTAATGCCTTATCTCCTTGCAATATGCACACTGGTCTTTCCGTAATCTGGGTTGCTCCTTCCAGGTCGACTTCTTACCTCTTCCCATGGCCAACCTCCTCAGCTGCTGTTTGCGTTTTTCTGGAGTGTGTGCAGTTGAAGCTAGGAGGATCTTGGCTAGATCTTGAGTCTGTTTGTTACGACTCCCATTTGTTTTTCTTCCAGGGTTTCTTTATTGTTGTATACTTTCTCTGCCACTGCAAGTAAGACTTGTAAAGGCATCTCGGCTGTCTCATCTATTCTTTGGAGCTTTCTCTTAATGTCAGGAGCTTCAGACGTATTATAATCCTAGTTTGGGCGGGTTAATGCGTAAGCTGCATCTATGAGAGCGGGGTTCGTCTTGGGGTTCCCATCTTCTCCTCAAAAGGAATTCCAGGCCTCTGACTGGATTCTTTCCCTCTCTTCAGAAGTAAATAATACCTGCAGCAACTGTTGACAATCGTCCCAAGTGGGCTGATGGGTAAAAAGGATAGAATTTGAAAGGTTAATTAGTGCAGTAGGTTTCTCTGAAAACTTGGGGTTCTGCAATTTCTAATTATATAAATCACTTGTGGAAAACGGCCAATAATATAGGGGCTGCTCTTTATCTTCATCAGGGGGCGCTGTGGCCCTGAGAGGCAGAGCAGCGGAGTCGGCGCGTGGGGGTTCGTGATGAGCTCTTTGTCTAGTGTAGGGAGGGCTTTCAGCTAAATTCTCTATTGCCTTTGCTTCCCCTCGGGGAGGTTGTACTGCTACTTGGGGTGGCCTATTAGGGCGATACTAAGGGGGAAAGAGGGTTTCCTGGTCTGTGTTATCCCGCAAAATGGGATAAAGCGGTGTGGGGAGTTTATGCAATTCCTTCGTTGACAGTTTCTCTCAGACCGCAAGCACTGCGCTTGGCCTCTCAGGGGGAGGCAAGATCGCCTTCAGTTATGCAGGGGGCTCCTCCACCAGTTCCTGCCAAGAAGTTATATAGGGGACTTGATCAGCATGGCCAGTAGGAGGCTGGTACACAAGTCTTTAACCTGGAAAATAATCGGAATATGAAAAGTTCCTTCTGCAGGGCATCCAACATCGAAAGCAGGCCACTCCTTCCTGTAAAAAGTAATTAGTTTATTTTTCTTAACTAACAGGCCCATATTCAGGGCATGCTCTCTGAAATCCTGGAAATGATCAAGAAAAAGGGATAAAGGAGTTGTTTGAGTCTGTCCTATATCACATGTAGGTTAGAAACCTATAGTCACCCAGTCACAGACAATTAAATCAGTATATCAATTAAACACAAAAAACGACACAACACACAAAAGACAAGGACCTTTTCTCTGACAAAACTGAAGATAGGAGGTTGGCCTCACGCCGTGATGGGAGAGAAACCCTTATGTCCCGTCAGACTAACCAAGGGGACCGTCTCCGCTCCGGGTGCTGGGGATTCCACGTCCCAGCCCTGGGGCTCCAAGTCCCCAACAGATGGGGTTGGGACGTCTTCCGAGACCTCCAACCAGTCAGCCTCCAGCCCGTCCTCCTTGACCTGCGTCTGGTCCAGAATATTTTTTTACAGATTAAACAGGCCGGCTTACAGGGAGAAAAAAGAAAAAGGAAAAAAAATAAAAAGGTGGGGGAGTGCACTTACCAACTCTCCGGACAGGAGTCTGCAAGGGTCTTTGGGAGTCTCGATGGAACCTCCATAATGTTGTGCCCAGAGTACCACGTCCCTACAGACCCCCAGGGAGTCAAATCCCATTCAAGAACAAAAGAGTTTTTATTATACAATTTCGAGCTTGGGCTCTCCTTTGCCTGGCACAGCAGGTCGCCAAAAGAGCCCCGAGGAAAGGGTGGGTTCGGTATTTATGAGGTTAGGGTATGAGAACAAAGGGGCGGCCTCTGATACGTTGTTCCCTGTTTCTATATCTTATTAGGACTCCTGAAAGCCCATCAGCTTTGGCCAGGGGAGTTTGCCGCTTGTAATTTTTATGGCTTATCCTGGAACTGAGCTGGGCTATGGTGTTCAAAATTGCCACCATCGGTTGAGATGGAGCTGCCCAGTCCTATGCCGTATGGTCTTTCAGAGAGTACATCAAACAGAGCTTCCACTTTCTTTAAGAGCAAGAGTACTAGTTCAAAATTAGGGGAGAGGTGAGACTTGGAATTTCCTATTTTTACCCTGAAAATGCTTCCCAATGCTTTGGGGGACTTACCAAAACTGAGAAGGCTTGCCACCAGGAGTCAATCACTGAGAACAAATTCCCGCACAAATGTTCCAAAGGCAACATTTCAGAATCTACAGGAACCCGTTTGACGCCAAATGTTGGGGTCCTGCTCTGGGGGCAAGGTCCGCTAAGACCTGTGGAACTGGCATAACCAACTGAAGAAATATAAAGTTACAAATTATGATAAAGAAAGAGACACAAGATATAGAATAGAATTTTTAAAGGTGGGAACTCAGGGGACCAGCGCCCATTTATGGAGCTTCCATGAGTGGCCCTGAGCATCTAGTCCACTCAGCTTTGATTCAAATCTCTTTGCCTGGTGGGTAAGCTGTGTGAGGGATGCTGAGATAACAGCAGTTTCTCTGAGTGAGCACATCACCTCCGATTGTTATTATTATTAACTTTAAGGATCTGAGCAGTCTTAAGAAATCTGAAACTTTAGCCTTGTGTGGGGGCAGCCTCCTGTTTGGAGTCACACACCCACACAGATTCCTAGGGAGGTGTTAAACTCCACTAGTTCACTGTGAAGTAAAATGCCACTGGCTTTAATCTCCTTTGACAAATCAGTGGGAGAAAGGCATTTTTCTCTCATCACCACCACAGAGGATTTTCCTCTGCAATAAGTCATATAAGCCCTCCTACCCATGTGTCAGGGATCAAGCTGTGTCCTTGGTCTCTGCCTCAGTCAAATGCAAGTCTCCACAATGGTTATCTGGTTTGTCTGTTTAATGGGCAGGAAATGAGCTAGAAAATGTATCTTTCCTAGGTCTTCCGTTTTTTTTTGGCCATTGTTTTTTCCTCAGAGTGTTCACAGACTCAGCAGGGGTGTTTGTAAGCCATATCATCAAAAAGTCAGAATTTCAGGAAAGGCCAGAAACTTGTTCAGATAAAAAAATTAGCAATGGCTGGCCTAAAGGTAAACTAGCTGACTTTTCCTTGTTCTGACTCCCTCAGCTTATCTTTTTACCTTTTTCTGGGGATGCTTTCCCCTGCCAAGAAGGGGTCTTCAGTCCCCATTCCACCTGCATTGAACCAAATGCACCCCACTACAATTCATATGTCAAACCCCTTAACCCAGTGTTTTTTTCAACCTTTCTTATCTTACACCACACTTGAACCTCTTAAAGTTAAACTTTAATTACTTAAAAGTTTAAGTAATTTAACTTAAATTATGTTGATCCAAAAAATAGTAAAAAAATAGAATATGCTTACTGTGCTTTGAAATGCTTGCATAAATAATTCAATTAATGATCTTTAATAATTTTCTCAGCACACCTGAGATCCTCCAATGTTATATAAGTGTGTTGAGCACAATCAGTGTGTCATGGCATACCAGATGTAAACCACATCCCTGAGGGAGGGAATCAAGATGGCTGACTAGAAGCAGCTTTTGCCAGAGGCTTCTGTCCTGAGGGAGAGATATTGGACAGAAGCAGACTCAGTGAAGCTGAAGGTGGGGATATGAGCATGGAAAGAAGATAGCCAAGTGCATAACATCTCTGCTGAGACAAGCTGTGACTCCCAGAAAGAGGAAATAAGGCAACAAAGTCCAGGTGCAAAGCCCATTGTCAGGAGTATGGGAGACACCTCCGCCAAGTGAAGGGCCACAGAGGGCTCTCTGTAATTGAATATGGAACAAAGGACATTTCACATTACCCCACAGGAGACAGCCATTAAACGCCAGTCCTGTAGTCCCAGCTACTTGGGAGGCTGAGGCAAGAGACTCGCTTGAGCCTAAGAGTTTGAGGTTGCTATGACCTGTGATGCCATGGCACTCTACCAAGGTCAATGAAGTAAGACTCTTATCTAAAAAAAAAAAAAAAGAAAGAAAGAAAGAAAAACACTACAAGAAAATAAGCTTAAATGGAAATTTTTTTAAACTGGTAGAGATCATCTACAACAAACCCCCAGCACATATTATACTGAATGGAGTAAAACAGAAAGTATTTCCACTCAGATATGGAACTAGACAAGAGACTTGTTGTCACCACTGTTATTAAACATAGTGATGGAAGTCCTAGCCATCACAATCAGGCAAGACAAGGAGATCAAAAGTACTTAAATGGGGACAGAGGTCAAATTCTCACTTTTCACAGATGACATGCTCTTATGTATGGAAAACCCCAAAGACTCAACTATAAAGCACTTAGAAGTGATCAAAAAATATAGCAGTGTCTCAGGATACAAAATCAATACCTACATCAGTAGCCTCTATATACCAACAATAGTCAAGCTGAGAATATAATCAAAGACTTTACTATTTTCACAGTAGTGCCAAAGAAGATGAAATATCTGGGAATGTATCTCACAAAGTATATGAAATATCTACATAAAAAGAACTATTAAACTCTAAAAAAAGAAATAGCAGAAGATGTTAACAAATGGAAGAATATACCATGCTCATGTTTGGGAAGATTCAACATTGTTAAAATTTCTATACTACCCAAAGCAATCTACAGATTTAATGCAATCTCCATTAAAGCACCAATGTCATACTTTAAAGAACTTGAAAAAATAGTACTTCATTTTTATATGGAATTAGAAAAAAGTCCAAATACACAATAAAATTATTAGAAATAAAAACAAATCTGGAGGGATCATGTTATCAGACTTCAGGTGATACTACAAATCTGTAGTGATCGAAACAGCATAGTACTGGCAGAAAAACAGAGATATACATCTATGGGATAGAATAGAGAACCTCAGGTTGAATCCAGCCACAAATTGCCATCTTATCTTTGATAAATCATACAAAAGCAAGAGCTGGGCAAATAAACCCCATTTAATGAAGGGTGCTTGGAAAACTGGTTAGCCACCTGTAGAAGACTGAACCTGGACCCATAACTCCCAGCACTAACAAAAAATTATTCTTGCTGGATAAAAGATTTAAATTTTAGACACGATACTATAAACATCCTAGAAAAGTGTGCAGAGGAAATGCTTGAAGATGTAGTTCTGGGAAAATATTTTATAAGGAACATCCCCCTGGAAATTCCAGCAACACCAAAAATAAATAACTGGAATTTGACCAAGCTAAAAAGCTTCTGCACAGCTAAGTGCACTACAACTAAAGTAATCAGATAGCCTTCAGAATGGGAGAAGATTTTTGCATGTTATGATTCCTACAAAGGTCCTATAACTAAAATCTTCAGAGAACTCAAATTAACCAATAAGGAAAGAGAAAACAACTCCATTTTGTTGTGTGTGTGTAAGCAAGAGACTTGAACAGAAATTTCTCTGAAGATGACAAACAATTGGCCAATAAGCACATGAAAAAATGCTCACCGTCATTAATCATCAGACAAATGCAAATGAAAATCACTTTGAGATAACATTTAAATCCAGTAAGATCAGCCCACATCACAAAGTCTCCAAACTACAGATGTTGGCATAGATGTTGAGAGAAGGGAACACTTCTATAATGCTGGTGGGACTGCAAACTAATATAACCTTTATGGAAAAAAATTATGGAGAATCCTCAAAGAACTGAAAGTTGACCTTCCATTTGATCCCACAATCCCATTACTAGGTATTTATCCATAAGAATACCAATCATTTTACCACAAAGACAGTTGCACAAGAATGTTTTCTACATCCCAGTTCATAATTGCCAAGTCATGAAAGTAACACAAATGCCCGTCAACCCATGAATGGATTAACAAACTGTGGCATATATATACCATGTAATACAATTCAGCCATAAAAGATGGAGACTTTACATCTTTTATGTTTATCTGGATGGAGTTGGAACACATTCTTCATAGTAGAGTATCTCAATAATGGAAAAAAAATATTCAATGTACTCAATACTATTTTTAAACCAATATATAAACACTTACACGAATGTTAAAACAAAAATATAGTCTACCAAGGGTAAGGGAGAGGAGGGAGGAAGAAGGGGAAGGGGAGAGGGTAATTGGTGAGAGGAGGCGGGTATTTGGTGGGATATCACCTAATGTGCACAATTCAAGGGTATATTTCAAAATAAGAGTATTTATAAATGTCTTACCACCAAAAGTAAGTGAAGTTATAGTTATGTTAATCAGTTTGATTTAAGCTTTTCACGTTGTATATCAAATCATTGCATTGTACTTTGTAAATGTACACACGTATGATTTTAATTAAAAATTAAATTAAAAAAAGGAAAAATAAAAGAAAACCACTTCCCTAACCCCTAATGTGACAGCCTTTGGAGACGGAACTTTTGGAAGGTAACCAGAGTTAGATAAAGCCATAAGGATGGTGCTTTCATTTTGGGCTTAGTGTTCTTATAAGAAAAGTTGCTAGAGAGCTTGCAATCTCCCCTGCCCATACACACACCACCATGTGATCACACATCAAGAAGACAGAGATCCACAGGCCAAGAAAACAGCACTCACCAAGAACTGAATCAGCTGAAACCTTGATCTTAAACTTTCCAGCAACCATAACTGTAAGAAAATAAATTTCTATCATTTAAACCACTTGTCTATGGCATTTTGTTGTGGCAACTAATCCACACTCCCCAATTTACTCCATTACAACATATACCTCTAGTCACATGGGTTGATGTCCCCTCCTCTAACACATGATATTCCTTTATTTATGGTCTTCTGCCAGCCTCAAATGACCTACTCTGATTCATTTTATCTAAATCATATACCTTTGTCTTAGACGGTCTTGTGCTGTTATAGCAAAATAGCACAGACTGAGTAATTTATGAAGAGTAGAGATTTATTGGGTCAGAGTTCTGGAGACTCATAATCCCAAGATGAGGGTACCAGAATCTAGGAAAGGCCTCTTTGCTGGATTAACCAACCCATGGTGTAAGGCAGAAGGCAAAGGAGGTTGGTGGAGGAGGTGGGAAGAGAGAGAGAATAGAAAGAAGAAAGAGAGAGAACTAAACTCCCTTTTATAACATATCACTGCCATGATAATGACATTAATTCATTCATGATAGCAGAGTCCACATGGCCTATTCTCCTTTTAAAGTCCCACCTCTTAACACCATCACAATAGCAATTAAATTTCAACATGAGCTTTGGTGGGAACATCAAAACTCTAGCAACATTATTTAACACTATCTCAAATATTTCCACCTCCTTTATGAAGCATTTCCAGTCTTCAATATTGAAATCAATTCCTTTATTCTTGCAATCCCTTTGGTGACTTATATTTCTATAATAACACTAAATTTATTCCGTTTTATTTTTAAGATGTTTTAAGGAGGTCTGTCAGCCCCATTAAACTACAAATACCTTGAGAACAGAATATTTTATCCCTATGTCTCCCTATGATTTTTAGCATAAAGCATAGTTATAAAGAGTAGGCATAAATGTAGACTTGACTAGAACCTTTATTTCCTGAATTTGAGAGTTAATGTGATTAGACTGCTTGTTTCCTTTACCAATTGTCTTCCTTGTCCACTATAGAAGTTGTAATTCTCAATGACAAAGCCACAAAGGGCTCCAACCTGGATCCTTTTCTAAGGGAAAGCACCTTCTCTTGGTTGTATACCCACATACAAGGTCAGTGTCAGGAATATGCAACCAGTGCATTTGCACAGGGTTCCATGCACAGAAAAGCACTATGGTTGGTTTGAAGCTCTGCTGTTAAGTATTTTTAAATTCTTAATAAGCTTGTCTTTGAACCATGTCCAGAGTTTTATAAATGAACACGTATGGAGCAATGGAACACATGTGTGAGCAGCGGGAATGTGTACCATATTAATGTCTACCATTTCTTGTCACCCAATTTTCATAGAGCACTTGTGATACCTCATGAATACAGAATTTTGGTGGACACACAATGTATGGGTGGTCAGTAAGACTCAAAGTGCCTGCTTTAACATCGCTATCACTGAGTAAGCTTGGCAACCGAGAGGATGTAGGGGTTACGCTTTTCTTTCAGAACTTGCTTCAAATGGAAAAAGAAGGCAATAATGTTCTAAGAAACAGGAACAGTGAAGAAATCCTGTTATATTCTTTCCTACTTATGTTATTTCTTATTAGCCAACCACTTCCTCTAAAAGTGATGACATAAAATGAAAGGAAAAGATTGGGCAACACAGAATTTCTTTTCCTTTCTGTCCCTTCTTACTCATAAAGCAGCCAAAAGTAGAGGATGTTGGTAGAATGTGTGCCTATAATGAAGTATAATTTTAAAAAGGTGACTTAGTTTTGAGCAGCATTTCCACTTCTCCTCTAAAAGCAAAATACATGTGAATGTACAAGCTATAAAATAGGAATTATGTAATATAAGTGATTTCACATGAGTTATATTTGAATTTAAATGCTTACATTTGCATTTAAAACTGGCATTACTGATAAAAGATAATGGTAAAATTCATGTTAATAAATTGCATTTTTTTCTTTACCTATAACAACAATAAAAAAGCAAATAAAAAACACCATGACCCAACCATAGAGAGATCACAGAAGAAAGGAAAAAAGCTCATTTGTAATGAGCCTTGCAAATTACATAGCCAGACAAAATGTCCTTTGTTTTGTGGCAACATGGCTGCAACTTCTGTTTAGTTAATCTAATTTGTATTTTTTTTTCTGATGTTCTTTTTTTTTTTAATTATTTTTTATTGAGTCATAGCTGTGTACAATAATTCATTCATGGAATACAGTGTGCAGGCTTCACATACAATCTAATTTGTATTTTTATAAGCTACTCAAATTTTTTTTTCTGAAAAATTAAAAGCCCATTCATCCAGTTCTATTTTTCTGGCACTGTGGCTATATCAGATTATTTTTTCCTGTCAGTTCAATTCAGCTCTACCCTATTTGAGATACCTTATGACAATTATTCCTACAGATAGCACAATGAGGTTAATAGGACAAGTTTTGTAATCAACTGGATCTGGATGTGAATTTTGACTCCACTTATTTGCTGAGTCATCTTGACTAAGATACATACACTCCTTAAATCATTTTGCCAAGACCTACTCTAAGATATTCTCATTCAGTAGGTCTGGTATGTGGGTCTGTGAGTCAGACTCTGTAATCAGTTCTCCAGGTAACTCAAATGTAGCAGGTCTGAATACTGATATTTGGGATGCCCTATATTGAATAATTTTTAATTTTCCTTCTTATCCTAAGAACTAATGATTCAATGAAGTACACAAGATCTTCACATCCTTGCTATGCATTTGCCTTAGAATGCGGTTATTTTTGTTCCCTTTAACAGAGAAAACATTTTTCATCATAACACAGTCTTTAATAGTATGGCATGCAAAAAGAAGCAAGTATTTTTTGACTTGATCCAAACACAAACAAGAAAGTGATCCTAATATAAGGTTGTAAAATGTTCCTGTGGTAACAAGTAACACTACAGAGTTCTAGTACACAGCACTACAAACAGAAAAGATGGATGTGAATATTTGACCTAAAGAAGACATCCTCCCAGAATAGTTGCCAGTATATTTGGCTATATTCTTTTGGTACAAGACTTAGACTGATGTGGAGCAAGCATAAAATACAGAAGACCAGTTTGCATAGGCAATTGAAGATTAGTGATGCATGATCCATTAGGATTAGTCGGTTTCCCTTTAAAATGAAAAAAAAAATACTTCTTGAAAATAATTAATCAAATTTCTATTTCTATGGAAAATCCAGTATTACAGGGAGTAGAATCTTTGGGAAGTAGAAGAAGAATATGAGAAGATCTTTGAAACAGATATGAGGTGTGTGTGTAGTGGGAGAAAGTACCAGAGTAAGTTACAGGAGAAACAGAAAGGGAGAAGATTCAGGCAGCAAAAGAACAACCTGAGGGAAACCGAGGTGAGAAAGGGGCAAGAAAAGTGGAGTGAGAATGTACCATTGCAGTTTTAGCAAAGGCTGTTGTTACAAGAAGCCTGTGAGTGCCACTGTTAATGCTGCTTCCATGGCTTACTATTACCAGATGTGATTACTGCATTAAATAAAGAACACTACAAGAATACATGGAATACCTAACTGTGCCTGTTCCTGTTCTCTAATATTTCTACCTTCATTATTATGGTCTAAAACAGTTAATTATTAATAATTAATATTTATTCCATACTTTCTAATTGTAAATATTGCCAGGTTGGTGAAGTTGAGTTTCAGTATTAAATAATTTTTTATTTTTTCCTGTTCTGCTTGCTTCTATATTAGTTTTTCAGGTATTTCATCTCTCCTGGAGCTACATTTCCATGGTGGAGTGAAAAGAGAAGCTAAAACATCAGTATATCAGCACTCTTGTGTGGCTGCACATTTCCTGTGTGGAAGTTCAATGAGATGAATACTGTATATTTTCCTGATATGCTTCTGTCCCAAACACTACATGGGCTGGGAAAATAGATGAAACAGAGACACCATTTGGATAGTGCCTTGTCTGTGCAACTTATATCAATAACTTTTCAATCATACCTTTTCTCTCTTCTAATGTATTTTTAAACTTTCTCATTTAAAATACTACATGATAGTAAGTCATTATGGTAATATGCTTAAGAAAATAACTCAGAACCACTGAAGCTAATTCTTGTGCGCTTTGTAACTGAGAAGCTCAAACCAGGACAAATGCCCTGTTTTATAAATTGGTGAGAGGGGTCTCAGATTAAGAAATATTTCCTTCAAAGAAAATTTAAAAGCTAATTATTCCGAATGGATTTTTAAAATGATTTTTTCATCAATGTAGCAATTAAAAAGAGTTTTGATTTCTTGAAATATATGTGTGTGTGTGTATATATATATATATATCATATATATATATATGATGTAGGGGGTTAGAAACATCAAAGGCTTTGAAATACTCAGAAGTAGTATGAATCCAAAATTTTCTTCATGAATTTTAAAGATTTAAAGATGAGACTCTGACAGTTCTGGAAAGTCATAGTGTATTTCTATCTCTCCTGAAGAGGTGGAGAAAGAATGGTGTTAATGTTGGTTTCAGATATGCTGTTAGTCACATTACTCCTCACTTCTCCATACCACTATCTTGGATACGGGAAAGGAAAGGAGGGCGAAACCTAATTTACTGGTGCCCGGCATTCTCTAAACTCTTTACCAATATTTGATCATTTAGCTTCTTTGTCCTTCTTGCCAGATTCATTTTCAGTCCATCTGTGTTGTAAAGCCTTGAAAATTTTAAAATATTAATTGAGTAACAAGTTGGCAGTTATATTTTGTATTATTTTCAGGGAGTCAAGAGAAATTTGTTTTATTTTAAAGTGTAGTGATTAAGACCCTGAATAGGAAATATACATTCTCTCTCTCTCTCTCTCTCTCTCTCTCTCTCTCTTTCTTTTCCTATAGGCACTTCTATGTGCCATAACCACTTGACAATCACAAAGGAGAATGGAAAGTGACTTCACATTAAGAGTGTTCCTCTCAAACATGGTATCCTATTTTTCTATGAGATCTTATTTTTTATTTTGGTATTTTTATTTACATAAAATTTTCCTCTTCAATATATATTGTTAATATACCGGTATAGTGCAGCAAGCACTTGATATTTCATATTAGGGACAAGCAAAGGATGCAACCTGATGCTGAAAACATGTTCAGGTTTTCAATGTTGGGGAAAGACACTTTGCAATTGACTCTTTTATGTGGCAGGAAGGATACAGAGATTTTTGTGACTGTGATATATCATTTTTAAAAGAACTTCTAGCTTCTTTTCTTGATATCTATTTCTCTATTTCCTTTCTCTTCTCTGTATTTCTTAGTACCTGTTTCCCTATTTCCTTTTACCCCTCTTGTTGATTTTATTTCTGTTGTAATGATAAAAAAAAAACCAAGGGAGGAAACGGGCTGTCCTTTTTGTCATTTATTTCTCCAGTGGCTACCAAATGGCTTAGTTTTCAGAGGCATGTGTAATGCATCCTTTTCCTTGATGAAGTTTTGAATGCCATGATTGCAAATGCTAATCTCTCACCAGATCTTTTGATTTGAGAAAAAACAATATTTTGCTTAAATATTAAAAGGTGTCTTGAAGTCTTTCCAGGTGAATGTTTTTCATTCATTTTTATATTTTGTGACCTTTTGGTTTCAGAAAATGTCTCTTTGCTAATGAGAAGAAAGGACCTGTCATGATAGCTTTAGCAGTTTCCTCATTAATAGAACTGAAAGAAAAAGAATGAAAAAAAAAAAACTGAATGCATTTTTATCAATTTGTCCCACAGAGGTATGTGTCTGAACACTGATTGTACTTTACTCTCACCTTCTCTGAGAATCCTTTCCTGACCATCCCAGCCTTCAATAGTCTGTGGCATCCCCATGTTTCTGTGTTTCCAGGTAGTTATGTAAATAAATTGAAGACAACATAACTTGCCCAAGATCACATAACAGTTAAGTGACAGAGCTGGGATTTCAACCCAGGCAGTCTGCCTTCAGAGTTCACCTGAATTCTTCATCATAATTCTATATTACATTTCCATGACAAGTCCTTAGATATGTGGGGGAAAAAACATTATTTAGCTATATTTATAACCCTGGAAGAAAAAATATGTGGGGGGAACTCGACATATTGCTTTGTTTTCATCACATAGTTTCATTTTAATCAAAGTATGCCATACTGTCAATGGTTTTATTATTATTAATTTTACTATTTTTTAACTTTTTTTTGCTGTCAATGGTTTTTAAAAGTGTTGGTTTAAAGAAGGTGAGAGTGTCTGAGAATACTGAGATGTTTATGCTTTAAAGTGACTTTCAAAATTTATGTATTTACCAGGGATATAGGGGTTAGGGGAGGAATGGTAGTAAATGTTCAAAAAGCGTTCCTGGTCAGGGTTATCTTAGAAGCCCAAAGGCCAAAGAAGATGAAATTAGCTATACCCACCTGGTTGAAAACATACTAGGCCATAGAGGAAACCCCTTTCTTTAGCTTATTTTAGCTCAGTCAGTGGGCTTTGTCTTCATTAATATTGTTCTATTGTTTGCTATCTAATACACTGATTTTTTTATATTTCTTTTTTTTTTCACTGATACAAATGCTTTATTTAAACTACATAATACATAAATTGAGATTAAGACAACATAGGGGCCAGCATAATCATATTCTGCTCCTTGGCTGGCTGAGGCATCTCAGTGGCTGAGCCTAGTCACGACGCCAACCCACAGGCGATAGTTCACTCATGACTTTGAGATTTGATGCTGATTCTTTGGAATTTCTACAATTATTAAATACATGTCTGAGTGGTCTGTCTTTGTTTCTTTACGTTTTGAGGGCCGGCTGGGACAGGGCTAGGGTTGTTTGTCCATGGCAACTGATTTTTTGCTAGGGGAGACACATTGGATGCTGCAGATATCTCTGTCTTCTTCCCAAGCTGACAGGGATAGAGACTCTGACAAGCAATGAAAGCCAGAAAAGAACTATGGTCTCAACCAGACTTGTGCTCCGGTAGGTACTGCCAGTCAGTCTCCCTCACTGCAGCCTGGCCCTGAGGATGGGAAGGTGGGAATCTCCAGCTTTTTAGCCTTGTCCCTGAGTGCTAACATCCATCACCACTGTCTAAAAAGAGATCTGGTTGTATAGTGGTCATTTGAAGGTAGATACGTCTGGAAAGTTCTCGTCCAACACGGCGGGAGGTAGATGTCACACCTTCCCCATGGCGCACTTGTATGTTTGCAAGCAAATTCTGGAATTCTTGCTCTGAAAGACACCGCTGATAAGCCTGTACCAGGAGTTGTGGGGAAGGGTAGACATCCACAATGGTACTGGCCATCTCCAAGCTGACTCGGTTCAGCTGCTGAATCTGTCTTCTCCAAACTAGTGCGAGTCCTCTGCCAGAAAGGTCCACCTTTACCCCTCCCGTCCAGTCACTTTCTACACAGAAGGAGAAGCTAGTTTCATCTCCGAGCTTCTTGAAGGGTGCCTCAGCCACAGCCTTGGTGAATGAGCATGCGAAGTCGGATCGTTCTTTCCAGTTCTGTACACTTTTAACCTGGGCTTCTGTGTGTAGCTGCAGATCGACCAGTGCCTCTTCCACATCAATCCTGGACACCATGGACCCCACATTGGCCTTTAGTTGTCTCAGCTGCGGCTTCTCCTTGGCCTGTTTATTTGCTACTCCCTGTTTCTTTCTCCTTGGGGGATTCTGAGGACTGAAACATTTCTCCAGATCCACAATCACCAGTGACAGAGCTTTCCCTGCTGTCTTTGCTGCGACTTCAGTTACAAAGCCCCGGAGTGTTTCCTTCCCTTTTTCAGTGTTGCCCAGATTTCCCCATTTCAAGTTGTAGATCATGGTACAAACACCTCTGCCAGAAGCAACACCAGGACCATCTGCTCCTCCACCGGGTCCTCTCTGTCCTCAGATGGCCCAGTCCTTCTCCTTCAAGTGATACTGCAAGGCACGACCTGTGCCTCAATCACACAGCAGCACCCCATGGACTGTAAAGCTCCGAGGAGCTGGCCCCCAACTTCCATCTGTAAAAGCACTGGATCCAGCACCATGATGATGTGTTTTAAGCATTCCTCTTGTCTCTGGTATTTCAGTCTGTTAACCAGTGATGCCTTTTCCTTTCTTTCTCGTCTTAGGGTGCTTTCCTTCTGGCTGGCTTGTTCCTGCTGCCAGCATCTCTGCGAACTTCTTCCCTGGACCTTCTGACTCTGCTTGGTTTTCTTCTGAGATGGGAGGGTGTCAGAATTTGTTTTGGCTACTATCAAGCTGTTGCTCTGGACAGGACAGGTAGACTGGTAGATTGGAAGCTGATGGCACAGTTTATCTAAGATAGGGTCCTTGTTATCTGATGTACTCCTCTCTGGGGTATGATGGAGGGAAATATCAGGGACCATTGGAAAGGAAGACTTTTTCCAGTCACTTGATGCTCCTTCATTATTTTGATGATCCAAAACACTTTTAAGTAGGTAGCTAGAGTCTTCCGGGATCAGCTGCTTGTGGGTCAAAAACTTATATTTATGTCTCTCAGCCAGGGGAATATATACCACTTCATCCTTAATTTCACTGCTTAGTACTCTGCCTGGTTCTGTTTGTGTGACAGTTTCAGCTGTGTTTGGGATAGGCAGTGAATCCTTCACAACTAGTGATGGAGGATAGGAGGCCTCAGAGTCTGAGGTGTTAACCACAATCTTCTCCTCCCTCTCAGGCTGCCTTCTGCTGGTTGAAGATGGTTCCCTCTTGAGAAAGGCAAATGTTGGCAACTCCTCAGAGTCACTCTCACTGGATTCCTGTGACAGTGATGACTTCTTTAGTGACATCAATACTTGGTATTAAATTAATTCCCTTCGATTTCTCGTGCCCTTCTTTCAACTGCCGTGCAGGACCTGGAAGTAGACCTCCGGTAGCGGAAGCAGAACCTTGCCAAAGCCAGAAGTGGGCATAAGTCAAACATGGCTTCGGCAGTGCTGGCTCTGAGGACACGGGCAGCGGGTAACTAATGCTGTAGCCATAATGGGGAGCGGGGTAAAGGCAGACTGGAGATTCAGCAAGGAGGCCGGGAGGTGGGACTGATGCTTGACAATTTTTTTATATTTCTTAAATAATTTCCTGTTTTTCTAATCAAGTTCCTCACTCACTTCTCAGGATACCACAGTCTTTCTGACATGCCCTGCAGTTTATAAAAGATTGTTATAAAAGGGACTTTACCTAACAAATGCAATCAATGTAATCTGGTTCTTTGTGCCCTCAATGCATCTCCAACAATAAAAAAAATAATAATAATAAATATTGTTCTGGGGATGGCCTATGTAGACTTGCTCCTCACATCTCCCAACCTTTTCTTTTCCAGCCCTTATACAAGAAAAAAACAAAATCAATTTAAAAATTGTGAAAATTTAAATAAAAGTAAAAAGGAAGAAATGACCATATGTAGGTCAATCCTTATATAACCTGGGTGACATAAATGAAAGCATACCCCTTTTATAAGATTCAAAATTGTGACTTCGTTTTAGCTTTCCTAGATCTCAGCCATTGGTCCAGCTCTGCTGGTTCATAACCGTGTGACTTTTAGCAAATCTCTTTTCTGGTTAAATTTCCTCATCAATAAATGAAATAGAACAACCAATCAGAGGGCCCCTGTATTGATGTGGGGGTTCTTTAATACTAAAGTAAGCTCCAGGGAGAATTATTTATGAGCTGTCTAATTTGTACTCACTTTTGCGTCTTATTGTCAATGCATGCCCCTATACCCACATAACCAAGGAAAATGAAATCATAATAATAGCTAATATTTAGAGTGGTATTTACTACGTGGTAGGCAACAATTTAATCAATGTCCAGGTATTCAATCTACATAACTACACTAGAGTATATGCACTTCATTACCTTCATTTTGCAGCTAAGGATACACATAGCAATTAAAGAGGCTAAGTCCCTTGGACAAATTCACACAACTTGTTAAGTGGCAGAGTTGTAATTTAAATGCAGTCAATGAATGTGTCTCCAGAGACACTCAACACATACTCTACTACAGGGAGAATGCTACTTAATAGTAGACAGAAGCATAACAAATTTTGACTGAAAGGGATGCATAATTCAATTTCTATTTTCTTTCTTTTCTTTTTTTATTAAATCATAGCTGTGCACATTAATGCAATCATGGGGTATAATGTGCTGGTTTTTTTTTTTTTTTTTCTTTGTTTGTTTGGGGTTTTTTTTTTTTTTGCAGTTTTTGGCCCAGGGCTGGGTTTGAACCCGCCACCTCTGGCGTATGGGACCAGCACCCTACTCCTTTGAGCCACAGGCGCTGCCCAATGTGCTGGTTTTATATACAATTTGAAATACTTTCATCAAACTGGTTAACATAGCCTTCACGGAATTTTCTTAGTTATTATGTTAAGACATTTATATTCTACATTTAGTAAATTTAACATGTACCCTTGTAAGATACACCATAGGTGTGGTCCCACCAACTGCCCTTCCTCCACCCAGCCTCCCCCCTCCCCTCCCCTCCCCTCCCTATCCCTTTTCCCCATATTATTGGGCTATAATTGGGTTATAGCTTTCATATGAAAGCTATAAATTGGTTTCATGGTAGGGCTGAGTACATTGGATACTTTTTCTTCCATTCTTGAGATACTTTGCTAAGAAGAATATGTTCCAGCTCTATCCATGTAAACATGAAAGCGGTAAAATCTCCATCTTTTTTAAGGATGCATAATATTCTATGGTGTACATATACCACAATTTATTAATCCATTTGTGGGTCAATGGGCACTTGGGCTTCTTCCATGACTTAACAATTATGAATTGGGCTGCAATAAACATTCTGGTGCAAATATCTTTGTTACATTGTGATTTTTGGTCTTTTGGATATATACCTAGTAGAGGAATTATAGGATTGAATGGCAAGTCTACTTTTAGATCCCTAATTGTTCTCCAAACATCTTTCCAAAAGGAATGTATCAGTTTGCATTCCCACCAGCACTGTAGAAGTGTTCCCTTTCTCCACATTGGGGTTGGGTTTTAACCAGTCACCTCCAGCATTTGGCACCAGCGCCCTACTCCTTGAGCCAAAGGCTCCACCCACATAATTCAATTTCCAATAGAAAATATTTACAAACCCTCTATTTTCTTCTCTCCACAACAGAGCTGGCCCAATGGCTGACAGGATTCTGAAGTGTATATAAAAAGTTCCAACAATTTCTGCATTGCTATCCTTTCTTCAAAGTTAAAAACAAGCAAACATTATTGAACTTTTTGTTTGTTTGTTTTACATTTTCAAGTCTACCTTAACAGGAACACAGCAAAAACTCACAAGTGATTGGATTGTGCCAGGACAGACTTATCTATCCATTTGTAAATGGTCACATGCATATGTTAAAGAAAGACTTACTCTGATTTGCAACAGATCTCTTGCCTGAAAATAGGTTATGTTGTATCATATGTAATATTTAAAAGTCACATAGGTTTAACCTCTTTTAAAGCTATTGGTGTTGAGTTTTCCTCACAAAAAATAAACCACACTTGCAACTAGACTAAATAAATCCCTTCATTCAGAAAACATACAAAGTACTCTTGCTCTATTGTACTTAGGTAATACATAACCCCTGATGGCTGATTTTAATGACAGTTGAAATTGCTTAATCCACAGTGATTCATACACACACAATTCATGTAGTCCATTTTACCATTTCCTATTCTTGATAGAGACACTTAAAGGATACTCTGGCTTCTTTATCATACTTCTCCCAAGTTGTCTTTTTTCACATTTATCGGAAACTTTTTTACTAGAGAAGAGATAAGATTATGGTCAAGTGGTGATAATTTTGATCTCTCCAGCTGGCTGGACCTACACACATGCACAGTGAAGTGGATAATTGAAACAACTATAAAGATAATTCAAGGTAAATAAAGGTTTTGGCTAGAATCATCTGGCTATTTCACATGAGTGTGTTTTGAACTAAATTTTCCATCTAATTGATCAAATTTTCCAGTTTACTTTGTCTGGAGTGCCCCAATTTGCTAAGGTGTTCAACTGATAGGTATGCCTCCCAAAATCTTCTGTTTGTCCCCTTCTACTTATTTTTACACTAGCTTGGCTTTTTAAATATCCATTTCTTAGGAATAATTCTGGGTAGTTTTAAACTTGGGCATTTGAATTTCAATATGACAGTGGACAATTAATGCTACCTCTCAGGACCCTATGGAAAATTTAATATTCTCATATAACCATCTCATCTCTGACATCCTATGAATAAATTGGTTTCATCGAACTAAAAGAAGTATAAATAAATGGGAAATCTTAGTGTCAGCCACCTTCTATGTGTACAACTGATCTCTACGCTGATGTTGCCAGACAGTGGCAGTCTGAGGCTGACTCCCATCTCCAGAGCTCCCATTCCAGGAACAATATCCTCTTTGCTACAGAGTCTTTCTGGTTCCTATCCTGCTCTGAAAATTTGGCTATAAAAGTACCATAATTTTAAAGAGAAAAATATCCTGTATGAATACATACATTTGAGTGTCTGCTGTTACTGTGTTTATAAAACATTTCTTTTTCTCTCTAGAACAGTGATGGTTAACAGGCAGCAGAGATAGCTACAAGAAACAACAATAGAAAAGTGAAAGGTAAAAGTCTAGTAGAGTTGTATGGAAGTGATAAATAGTTATAAATGAAAGTGTCATGCTGATTTTCAAAGGGCTCTGTTTCAGAGACCTGCTAATGAGTTGAATTTGTTTTCCATGCCAATTATTTGTAGCCCAATTTTCTACAGTAGCCTGCTGTTAGCTTCCCATGTAAATACTCTCAACTGTTTATGTAGCTCTTCATATAGAGCCAAGCAGAACCAATAGATAAGATAAGTTTCACTTACAAAAAAAAAGACTGGTAGATTGTTCACCCTCACCCTGGAAAGATAGTCATCACACCAGTTTTGTCTCCCTAGGTTCAGCTTGTCCAGATAATGTGTTAATGAAGTTGTTGATGAAATATAATCATATTGGTAGAATTTCCTAAACTGAGTTGACAGCCATATCTACAAGTACTGTCTTAACTACTTTGGAGTCAATGAATAAGGAAGGGAAATTGATGGGATACTTTCAGGTTACTTTTTAAAGATTCAAGGTGTGATCTGATTCACAATTCCTTGAATGTACGATCAAATTTCCCAAACTTCTTGTTTTATGTTTTCTCCAGGGTAAACTGAAATACACAACTTAAGTGCCAGATTAGAAAAGGCAAAAATATAGCATTTCCTATTTCCTGTCCTATATTCTCACCACGAGACTCAATGTTTGAAATACCTTTTCTTTCATAAGACTTAAATTATGTACTTTTTACTGGGTATAATGAAGATATCCAGAATTGTGTATGATTTATAGTGGTACTTGTATTTGCTCAAAGCTCAAGATATTGCAAGGAATCATAAATGACTTAGTAAAATTGTTTTAAAAGAATCTCCCACATGTCATAAAAAAATCAATTAACACTGCAAAGTAGTCTCAGTGCCTGTGGCTCAATGGGCTAAGGTGCCAGCCACGTACACCTGAGCTGGTGGGTTCGAATCCAGCCCGGGCTCGCCAAACAACAATGACGGCTGCAACTAAAAAAAAAAAAAAATGGCTAGGCGTTGTGGCGGGTGCCTGTAGTCCCAACTACTTGGGAGACAGAGGCAGGAGACTCGCTTGAGCCCAGGAGTTGGAGGTTGCTGCGAGCTGTGATGCCTCAGCACTCTATCTAGGGTGACAGCTTGAGGCTCTGTCTTAAAAAAAAAAAAAAAATACTGCAAAGTAGGTCATAATCAGAAAATGGCAATGAGAAATTTCTTTCATTTAAATGTATATTCCTTTTAAAATTGTCATTTTGGGGCTCAGCGCCTATAGCTCAGTGGCTAGGTTGCGAGCCACATACACTGGAACTGGCGAGTTCTAATCCAGCCCAGGCCTGGCAAGCAACAATGACAACTACAACCAAAAAATAGCCAGGCATTGTGGTGGGCACCTGTAGTCCCAGCTACTTGGAAGGCTGAGGCAAGGGAATTGCTTAAGTCCAAGAGTTTGAGGGTGCTGTGAGCTGTGACGTCATGACACTACCCAGGGTGACAGCTTGGGACTTTATCTCAAAAAAATTGTCATTTTGGGTAAGTATGTATTACTAAATTTTATACTCCAGCCCTGGAGACAAGGGCTGAACTCATGGACGTGCTACCTTGTGCAGTCACAAAGCTCCCACACTGCAAAGGAGTTTAATTGTGCAGTCAATATATTGAAATTCTTAGTAACTTTATCTTTGAGATGTGTTTTATACATAAAGTCCAATGAGATAATGTAACATACAAGGACTTGGATTTTGGCCTCACTTGCAATCCCTGCCATCCCCGTGTGGCACTCAAGGCTGCCTAGAAACCACTGTTGTCATCTACCTTAGCAGGAAAGATTAAGTCCCCTGTAAGTCTTGGGCTGGGGGGCATGGTAGCTGCCATTCTTATCCTGAGCTGACAGTACTTAGATGAGTTTTATAGGTACCTCAGTAAGAGTGAGCTTCCCACTCATCCATTGCCCATAATCCAGGAGTAGTTCCCAGTGTTCATTTGCATTTGGGTAGTCATCTGTCTGCTGTGAGTTGAGGCAGTAGGTTATGGGAAAGAGAGATGCCTTGATCCACTTCCTATTTCCCTCCAGAAGGGCGTGGCATATTGGTCCAATGACTGGTGGGAGGAGAATTCAGGATCCAATGCGCAAACATCAAGTTCATGGGACAGGCCTTTGGGAACAAAAACGCCTCACAAGTATCCCTTGCAATATCATGATTGCAGTGTTAGTATGCACATTTAAAAACATTATAAAAGGTCAAGAGAGAGAAAAACCATGAAAGGAAGAAATAAACTTTATTGATATTGTTTTCTGTGTTTTGAACAAGTAGTTCTGCATTTTAAATTTTCACTTGATCCCACAAATTCTACAGTCAGTCTGGTTAAGAGCATAGTCAACCAGCCAATTTTAGGTGGCAAACCAAGTGACCTACTAGTAAGTAAAGATCATGTTAATAGGACTTCCTAATTTGAACATGATATGGTGGCCTAAGCCATAAACCGTAACTAGCAAATCTGGATTTGAGACAATTCTGCCACCTACCACACTTTGTGATTGTGAAGAAATTTCCTCACTCTCTGCCTTTCAATTTTTTTCATTAGTAAAATAAGCAGGTTATTTTTTGTGTTTTCCAATGTCTTTCAAAAGCATAAATTCTGGCTTTCTGAAAACATTTTAATACATTTTTTTTTTTTTTTGCTTTAGGAAGTAAACTACAATGTAATAATTGTATTCTCTTTACATCAGTAGTTCTCAATGGGGTAATTTTGTCCCAAGGGTATATTTGGAAATTGCTGGATAAATTTTTGGTTGTCACAAGTTGTGGTAAGAGGAGGTTGTTCTACTGGAATGTAATGGATAAAAGTTGGAGATACTGGTAAACATGCTCACATGCACAGGAGAGGTCCGGACACAAAGAATTGTCTGATCCCAGATATCAAGGGCCAAGATTGAGGACCCCTAATCTATGAAAGACATACTATTACCTATAATTCATATTTACTTTCCATTTTCCCCTTTAACAATGGTGTGAGGCTTGATGATGTTAGAATCAAGGCTTAGTAACTGAATGAAAACATGTTGACTGGAGTTGCTATTGATTTCTGGCATGTGGAAATGGGAACATCTGTCTCCCAGAAAGTTGTGTTTGCCAAGATAGAGAATAGTGAAATGCCATTATAAATGTCTCTCATATATAACATATTTTAGAAGCACAAAGAGTAAGGACTGCTTTCTTTGGATAATAATTGAGCAATTACTCATCCAGTAGTATTTGTTATAACAGTGAAATGTTAAAGGTGATGTCTTCTTTGTACTCACCATATTTTTACATAAAAAATAAACAGAGCATTCTAATACAGCTGGTCATCACTATCACTAGTAACATTAAAATGTATAAGGAGGAGGATGCTAATGGTTGACTCCAAGAATTATTTCTTCATTAATTCATTAACTTATTCAATGAAGTTTTATGAAAATGTTACCATTTGCTTGTCTTTCAGAAAGTATCATGTTTAATAATATCTTAAAAATATACATAGATCCTTATTTGTGTTCTAATAGTGGTGAGGCATAGAAATTACTCAATGAAATCTGCAACTAATAATGTGATAACTATGAGAAGATGTAGAATAAGCATCATAGGTTGTAAAACAAAAGAGATAATTCTGTAGGTGTTCAGAGAAGAGAGGTTGTTTTGGACTGGGGTGATCAGGAAGTCTTTGCGATTATTGATTATTGATCTGAACTTTATTCACATGATAGAATCTAAATAAGGCTTTATCTGTTGCATAATGTAGGGAATGACAAGACCAAGGTAAAGAATGTAACAAATGCCAATATGTTCATGGAATCAGATGTCTGTAATGGAATTGTGTATGGAGAGGAGTTTTTTTATTGCAAATATTAGAAGCCTGTAACTCAAACTAATTTAAGCCAAAAGTGAAATTCATCTTAAGGGTTCTGAGGTCCCTCATGGAAACCAAAGGCAGAAACTATAGAAAGAAAGAAAAATGTGGCATGTGTACAGAAAGAAGGAGAAACTAGAGGAGTTCCAGAGGAGACTAGAGGAGTTCCCTGGTTTCAGGGATTTCTGAGATCTAGATGCATTACCTCTGAATTCCCAAAGATGAATGGACATTCTTGGGGCTTAATGCCCAGTCTAGACCAATTAATTATGGTCATATTTCTGTGAAATAGTTGAATTGCCAGCTGTATGGACATATGATCAGTACAGTCACACAAGGCTGTATGCCCAGAGGTTTTCCATGTGTGCAGTTTAATGCTCTGTGGTTCTACCCAGAAATTCTTAATACTTTTATCTTTAAATTTGTGCTTTCTAAGTGAAGTATGATGGGACAATGAAGCTTAAGCCAGGGGCTTTTAGATTTGTTTCACATGCATCTTAGCTTCCTGTCACCTTACTACTGCCTCTCCATGAATATCCCTTTTCGTGAGAGTGAGTGAAATTCAACAACAAATAAAAAATACCATTACACATTTGAAAAAACAGTGGAATAAAGTAAGAAAGGTTTTGTATTTTAGTATCTTTAGCACCTCACCCTCTTATTTGTTGGACAAATGGTCTTACATTTTTATTTTGCATTGAACCTTACAAATTGTGTAGCCAGTCCTGAATAGTTTTTAGAACTGTAGTATATAGCCAAATAGAGTTGGCTAAACTCTATTTGTCCTAAACTAATTGCTTATTAGAAAGCAAAAATGCTGTCTGTGCTACAGCCATCTCAGATCACTGTCTAAGAAAAAATAATGTCATCAGATACTATTAAAGTAGGTGTGTTGTACCCCATTACCTAATCCATAAGCATCATAGCATAGTGATTTTGAGTAGAAATTCTAGAACCAGCTGCCTCAGTACACGTCCTAACCTTCTTTGATGTGTGCCCTTAAATAAGTCAGTTAAATTTTGTGTGTCTTCCTTATCTACAAAAGAATGATGATGATGATCTCTATTTCATAGGATTTTTATGAGTATGAAATAAGTTGCTATATCTAAAGTGCTTTGAGTATTACCTAATACTTAATGAGTATTCAGTGAATGTCATTATTCTCAAGAGCTATGTACCCAACATATGAGGTCAACGCTATAGTCTAATTATTGAATGTGATCACAAAGCTTATGTACAAAAAACTGCTGACTTCATCACAAAATTTTAAATATGATTAACTACAAGCTTACTAACAGTGTTAGAATACATGGTCATAGATTACACAGTTCAAGTAATAGAATTTCATTACACACACACACACACACACACACACACACACAAACGTGGGATTACTGTGAGTAGCATGTTCTATTTTGAAAAGTATTTGGACTTCAAGTAAAGTGGCTCGGCGCTTGTGGCACAACGGGCTAAAGTGCCAGCCACGTACACATGAGCTGGCGGGTTCAAATCCAGCCTGGGCCCGCCAAACAACAATGACGGCTGCAACCAAAAAATGGCCGGGCGCTGTGGCAGACACCTGTAGTCCCAGCTACTTGGGAGTTGGAGGCAAGAGACTCACTTGAGCCCAGGAATCGGAGTTTGCTGTGAGTTGTGATGCCACTGCACTCTATCCAGGGTGACAGCTTGAGGCTCTGTTTCAAAAAAAAGGAAAAAAAGAGAAAAGAAAAGTATTTGGACTTCAAGTAAATTATTCTATGTTAGGTTCAGCATTGGTAACGATTTCAGCACATTAAGTTCATGTGTTTGCATCTATTTAGTCTTTCAGCTCAGCAGGCTGTGACTACAAATGCACACATACAAAAGAGACCATTGCTTAAATGATATTACCCATGAAAAATATCTAGCATAGTTTCTGGGATCAATAGATGCTCAAGAAAGGACAGCTGTCACTAATATTGTAATTTGTTGAAACCTCAGTGACTAGGATGTAATTCAATTTTTTTCTGATTACAGAATCATTTGGGAATGATTGAAACCAAAACTCTTTAAAGGATTTCAGATCATACATTATCATGCTGCATTTTACAGTTTTGAATAAATCAGTGGCTATTACCTTTTGAGGAAGAAAGTGAAGAAAGGAACATTGTGAGAAAGGTCACAGATGTGAATTTTATGGGGAGTTTTATGAAAAAGCCATCAGATGGCAACAGTAGTTCACAAAGTAAGTTGTTCTGCTATTTATCTATTTATCACTGTTACCTACAGGTGCTTAGTGACAGTGTAAAATCACAAATAAATGGCATATCGGGATTTCCAGAGCCTATGAAAGGAGACAACACAGAATCAAGCATAAAGAAGGTATTCAAATACTGGCATCCTTATCCCCTTCCTTTGAAATTGTATATAGTCCAACCCTCCAATTTTGATATGAATAAATGAAAGACAGTGACTTGCCAAAGTTATGCAGTTTTATTTTTATGGTTGGAACTATAATAGAATATCTAGAAGATATCTCCAAAGACACAGATAATGTTCTCCATTTTGAAATAAACAACTGAACCCTGAGAGATATTGGGATACAAAACCACCTGAACAATCAGAAATCCCTCCTCTTTAAAACAAAGCAACCAAAAAGAAGCCTATAAAACAATTTATATAAACCTTGCTCTGTGAACAAAGACCCATCCATCTATACCCCTTTATCCCTACTCCCTTTCTCCCTAGTCTGCTAACCAATGTTCTTGCTAGGAAATTTCTCAAATAATCACACATTCACCTAGAGCAAAATTAGACTTTTATCCAACCATTTTCCCAGAGACGGGAATTCCTTCTTTAGTATCCCTAACAAATTTTATTTTCTGCAAGATAAAAATTCTCAGTTCTTTCAAAAATTATTTGTATGGTATTGTATTCTGAAACTTCTGCATGTACTATAATTTACCATAGTCAATATAGATGTATCCAATTGTATTAGACTGGATTATTAGTCCCAATTTCCCTTCCCTTTTTAATAGAATTATACATCCATACATTTGGCCAGATACATTTGTAATATCCTCTCAAAGTGCACAGAGTATACTTGGCCTTTTAATTTGCTTTCTTCAATGAAAGTTTGGTGGGAATAATGCCAAGAGATGTTTAAAATGTAGGTGCATGATGTGGTTTGTCTTCTTGCTCTCCTGTGATCCGTCATGAGAAATATATACCTTGAGAAGCTCTGATAGTCCAGGAAAAAGAAGGGAAATGAGAAACATATTTAAATACAATCCATGTTGTATCTAAGCCCAAGCAACCAAATGTCTAGAAGAAGCTTACCAAATGATACACAGACCCATGAGTGAGGAGTATAAATTCTTATGTTGTAATTCACTGAGTTTCCAGGATGGATTTTTACATAGTATTATTGCAACAATAGCCAACTAATAACACCAGTAAGACCCTGAGTGGTTGATTACTGCATATAACCACAGAATTGCTCAAAATTTAGAGATGGTCTAGGTTAGAAGGATTCTTCAATCTTTTACAGAAGTCACGCTTGATGTGTGACAATCTTTAATTTTACAGTTTTCTTTTTGATAAGTCTCCATCATATTAAATTTTTAGTGAACTAAAATGATTCTCCACTGGGCTCCTCACCTCATTTTGTGCAACTTATTATAATACCACACAAAATGACAATTTACTCAATGGCAACTTTCTGCAGAAGAGAAAGGTAGTTAGTTTATAAAATGAAGAATTTCCTCAAGTCTATTTTGAATCTTCCAAATGTTCCATAGCAGAATTTCTGCAGAAATTGTTTTCAAGATACTTTTCTTCTTCTTTTTTTTTTACTTACATGCTATTATTATATTTTAGAATGATTTATATTTTTGAAAATCTCCATAAAATTGATGATGATGGATTTGTGAGGAAATTTTATTTCCAATGAAATAATTGTGATTTGAACATAGTTATCATTGTGCTTTGCTTATCAATTGTCCAAATATAGGTTTAGTCATCAAATATTATACATCTATCTTAATAACTTATTTTGCATTTTTATCTTAGAATAAAAATTATTTTACAGTATTATCAGAATCCTGAAGAACTGGTTTTCATAATAATTCAATAATATAACTGAACTATAAAGAACATAAAAATAAGTAATACGTTAAATGATCTAGATATTGTGCATATCCTATTACTAGCAGTGTCTCACTGTAACAGTGATTCTCAAACAAAGAGGAAAATTCAAAATACTACATATTTTTAAATTTTTATTATTTTTATTTCAAATTAATGTGAGGGTGCACATGTTTAAGTTATGTATTTCTTATTTCCAAAGTAAACTTAAAGTTATAGAAGAACCCTTCACCCAGAGGGTGTGCTGAACACCCTCACATTCTTCACATTAGGTGAGATCCCACCAATTGCCCTCTCTCCTCCTGCAAATCCCCCTCCAAACTCCCCCTTTCCTTTTCCTCCTTCACCTCTCCCCCTTGTGAGACTACATTTGTGTTTTATGGTACATATAGGCATATAATTGTTTTTACATTCATTTTATATTAGTATTGAATACACTGGATATATATGTTTTCCATTCTTTGGATACTTTACTAAGAAGAGTGTATTTCAACTCCATCCAGGTAAACATAAAAGATGTAAAGTCTCAATCTTTTCTTGTGGCTAAATAATATTTCATAGTATACATATGCCACAATTTGTTCATCCATTCATGCGTTGATGGTCATTTCAGTTACTCCCTGACATGGCAATTATGAATTCAGCTACGATACATATTCTGGTGCAAATATCCTTGTGATAAAATGATTACCACAAATGATACCTAGTAATGGAATTGTGGAATCAAATGGAAGGTCAACTTTTAGTTCTTTGAGGATTCTCCATACTTCTTTCATAAAAGATTGTATTAGTTTGCAATCCCTCCAGCAGTATAGAAGTTTTCCCTTCTCTCTACATCCATGACAGCATCTGCAGGTTTGGGACTTTGTGATGGGGGCTAATATTACTGGAGTTAGGTTATATCTCAGAGTGGTTTTCATTTGCCTTTCTCTGATGATAAGGGATGATGAGAATTTTTTTCATGTGTTTATTGGCTATTTGTCTGTCATCTTCAGGGAAGTTTCTGTTCAAATCTCATGCCCACAAAGAAATAGGATTGTTTCCTCTTTTTTATTGATTAATTTGTTTTCTCTGTAGATTCCAATTATCATCCCTTTGTTGGAATCATTACTTGCAAAAATCTTCTCCTGCTATGAAGGTTGTCTCTTTGCTTTGGTTGTGGTAGCTTTAGCTGTGCAGAAGCTTTAGAGCTTGATCAAATTGTAGTAATTTATTTTTGGTGTTGTTGAAATTGCCAGGGCCAGTCTTCCTATTCCTCATAAACTTTTTTCTAGGACAATATCTTCAAGTGTTTTCCCCACATTCTCTTCTATAACTTTTATTGTTTTGTGTCTTAGATTTAAATCTTTTATCCAGATTCAAGATAAATTGATCCAAGAATCAATTTTTGTCAGTGATAAGTGATGTGGGTCCAGTTTGTCTTCTATAGGTGGCTAACCAGTTCTCCCAGAACCATTAATTAAATAGGGATTCTTTGCCCCCTTGAATGCTTTTGTATGATTTATCAAAGATAAAATGGTTATATGTGACTGGGTTCAACACTAAATTGTCTGTTCTATTCCATAGATGTATGTCTCTCTATTTTTCTGCCAGTACCCTGCTGTTTTGATCACTATAGATTTGTAGTATAACCTGAAGTCTGGCAATGTGATGCCTCCAGATTTGTTTTCATTTCTAGGAATTTTATTGGCTACCCAGGATTTTTTCTGGTTCCATATCAAATAAACTGTTATTTTTTCAAGTTCTTCAATTATGACATTGGTGCTTTGTTGGGTATTTCATTAATCTGTAGATGGCCATTATAACAATGTTGATTCTTCCCAACCACAAGCATGGTATGTTCTTTCATTTGTTAGCGACTTTTGCTATTTCTTTTCTCAGGGTTACATAGTTCTCTTTATAGAGATCTTCCACGTAATTTGTGAGATATATTCTCAGGTATTTCATCTTATTTGGGTCTATTGTAAACAGAATAGATATTTTGATTTTATTCTCATATTGACTGTCATTTAATATATAAAGGCTACTAATTTGTTGACATTGATTTCATATCTCAAGATACTGCTGTATTCCTTGATCACTTCTAAGAACTGTACAGTTGACTCCCTGGAGTTTTCCAGGTATAAGTCCACAGAATCCATAAAGGGCAAGAATTTTGTCTCTTCTGTCTTCATTCATATACCCTTGACCTCCTTCTCTTACATGATTGCAATGTATAGGACTTACAGCACTCTATTGAATAGCAGTGGTGTCAATGGCCATCCTTGTCTAGTTCCAGATGGGAGTAGAAATCCTTTCAGTTTTACTCCATTCAATATTATATTGGCTGTGGGTTTGATGTAGATGGCCTCTATCATTTTATGAAATATCCCACTTAAGCCTATTTTCCTAAGTTTTCTTATAAAGAAAGGATGCTGGATTTTATCAAAAGCCTTTTCTACATCAATTGACAGAATCATATAGTTTTTGCTTTTGACTTTATTTATGTGGTATATTTATGGATTTATGTACATTGAACCAACCTTTCATCACTGGGGTAAAACCCCCTTGATGATAATGTATAACTTTTTAAAAATGTCACTACATTCTGCTTGCTAAGATCTTATTGCATGTTTTTGCATAGATATTCATTAATTATATTGATCTATAGCTTTCTTTTTTGTTGGGTCTTTTCCTGATTTGGGGATCAAGGTGATATTTGCTTCTTAGGATGGTTTGAGCATGACTCCTTCCTACTCTATGTTTTGGAATAAACTATTCAATATGGGAACTAGTTCCTTTTAAAGGTTTGGTGGAATTCTTGTGCAAAAGCATCTGGTCCAGGGATTTTCTTTTGGGGTAAATTTTGTACAGTTGATGCTATTTTACTGCTTGATATACAGGTTAATTCAAAATTTCTAATTCCTTCTGGTTCAGTTTAGAAAGATGGCATGCTCCCAAGTTTTGGTCCATGTCTTCTACATTTTCATATTTCTGGAAATAGTGGTTTTGTTTGTAGTAATTATTGAGGATATTTTGTATTTCTGTGATATCTATTCTTATTTCCCCCTTTTTTGCTTTTCATTGCAGTTATTAGAGATTTTACTTATCTTTTTCTAGTTAGCCTGGCCAAGGGTTTATCGATTTTATTAATCTTTTCAAATAACAAACTTATTATTTTGTTGATCGATCTTCTGATTGATTCTTTTGTTTTCAATTTCATTTAGTTCTGCACTATGTTTGGTTATTTCTTTTCTTCTGCTGGGTTTGAGGCTGGATTGTTCTTCCTCTTCCTGTGACTTGAAATGGCCACTTAGGTTGTTGGCTTGCGCTCTTTCTATTTTCTAGATAAAGGCATCTGATTCTATACATTTCCCTGATTGGACTGCCATTTCAGTATTTCACAGGTTTTAATAGTTTGTGGTTTCATTATCATTTTGTTCCAAAAATCTAGGAAGTTATTTCTTAATCTTGTCTTTGACCCAGCTGTCATTCAGCATAAGGCTATTTACTTTCCATACCTTTATTTGAGTATAAAGATAGCAGTTGCTGTTGAGTTCAACTTTTATTCCATGAAGGTTTGAGAAGATACAAGGAATAATTTCTATTCTTTTGAATTTGTTGAGGTTAGAATTGTTTATAAAATGTGATCAATTTTGGAGGATGATCATAGGCTGATGAGAAGAATGTGTATTCAGTTTTGTTAGGATAAAATGTACTGTAAATGTGTATTAAGTCCATTTGTTCTAGGGTCATGTTTAAGTCCATTATTTATTTGTTTAGTTTGTGTCTGGAGTGTCTGTCCAGTATTGCCAGTAGGGTATTAAAATCTCCAATGATTATAGTGCAGGTTAATATCATATTGTTCA
>CAUYRH010034182.1:0-24030 GCA_963574655.1 Perodicticus potto
GGCGCCTGTAGTCCCAGCTACTTGGGAGGCGGAGGCAGGAGACTCGCTTGAGCCCAGGAATTGGAGGTTGCTGTGAGCTGTGATGCCACAGCACTCTATCCAAGGTGACAGCTTGAGGCTCTGTCTCAAAAAAAAAAAAAAGAGTAATGTTTACTGGCTCGGTGCCTGTGGCTCAACGGGCTAAGGCGCCAGCCACATATGCCTGAGCTGGCGGGTTTGAATCCAGCCCGGCCCGCCAAACAACAATGACGGCTGCAACAAAAAATGGCCAGGCGTTGTGGCGGGTGCCTGTAGTCCCAGCTACTTGGGAGGCAGAGGCAAGAGACTCGCTTGAGCCCAGGAATTGGAGGTTGCTGTGAGCTGTGATGCCACGGCGCTCTATCCAGGGTGACAACTTGAGGCTCTTGTCTCAAAAAAAAAAGAGTAATGTTTACTCAAAACTTGGCAAACTCTTTTCAGAGAAGTATACCGCCTGGGTCCCCTTCCCACACAGGAGTTGCGAGGAACCATCACACACAGAACTCGGGGGTAGGTCCAGTGACCCAGGAGTGTTTATTGTTTCTATGTTTCTCTGATCACCCCCTGCACCATTGACATCCCTGTGTGGGATGCCAGCAGAAGGGGGGGGCAGGGCTGACAGCAGACCCACCCCGGAGTTTCCACGGGTCCTCTGTGTCTGCAACCCTGAAGTCACATTCTCCTCCCAGTGCCATGGGCCAACCGCCACCTGACCGCCAGGGCCCCTGTCTCTGAGGTCCCTGACCAACACAGAGGTCTCAAATGCTGGGGTCTCAAATGTCTCCACAAATGAAGAACTCCAAGAGATTTCTTTTGCTACACAGGGAGAAATCCTGGGGCTTCTAGTACTTGAGAGGTGCTGGAATAGAACTGGTGTGACAGTCTGCAAGAAAGAGGGAGGACAGGCCAGGGACAAGGGGAGACTGTAGGAGAGGGGAAAGGAGAATGGAGCTGGACCGGGTGTCCGCTCCCTCCCACACAGTCACAAAGGCTTTATCGGTCTAGCTGAGATGGGGAAACGAGCTCCGGGCTCATCTCTAGTTCCCATTAGGATTATGGCTGTATCCTAAGGGTCAGGATTATGGGCAGGGTGTTTCCAGGAATCTGGGAAGGGGATTCCTGGTTCCTGACCTGATTTTCTGAAATGGTTGCGCTCCCATGCGGGTTGCGAGAATGCCTTTCCCACAGTAGCCGGGCAAGAGTGCGGTGGGAGAGGCTCAACGTGTTCCGAATCCCAGGAGGAAGGTCGGAGTTGGCCCAGTGGAAGCTCCTCATTCCTCGGGAACTTGCTGCCTATTTGCCCACTGGAGAAACTGAAGGAGCTAAGGAAATCGCACTCCAAAACAGGACTCCCTGGCAGAAAGAATATTTTGAATTGAAGGTCATTCAAGGGCAGGACACACTGAAGGAGCCTCCCCTTTACATCAACCGAACTGGGCTGATCAGAGGATCAAAGGAGATGATTGACTCCCCTTCCCTGTCCAGTTATCCCAAAATATTTCAGGAATGAGCGTTGGAAATGTAGGTGTACTTGGCCCAAATCATTTGGGTTATAAATACCTGTCTCCCAGGTTAATCGACAAGTCAATCTATCGCTCGGCCATCCATTCCTCCTCCCTAGCAACCGTCTGTCACCCTATACCCCTCAATATCCCTCCTCCCTCCAAAAAGCTTATATAAAGGTATCTGAACTCCTTTGGAAAATTGGGTTACCACTGTGATTTCTCCCTATGCATGTGGTAAATAGATCCTTTCTCTTATTAATCTTCTGTAATTGTGAAATTGATTTTTTTTTTTGAGACAGAGTCTCACTTTGTCACCCTTGGTAGAGTGCCATAGCATCACAGCTCACAGCAACCTCAAACTCTTGGGCTCAAGTGATCCTCTTGCTTCAGCCTCCCAAGTAGCTGGGACTACAGGTGCCCGCCACAACACCCACTAGTTTTTCTATTTTTAGTAGAGACAGTGTCTCACTCTTGCTGGTCTTGAACGCCTGAGCTCAGATGACCCATCTACCTCAGCCTCCCAGAAAGACCTTTTTTTTTTCTCAGACATAGTGTCGCTTTGTCACCATGGGCAGAGTGCTGTGGCATCATCATCACTCACAGCAACCTCAAACTCTTGGGCTCAAGAGATCCTCTTTCTTAGCGCCTATAGCTCAAGCAGCTAAGGTGCCAGCCACATACAACAGAGCTGGCAGGTTTGAATCCAGCCTGGGCCTGCCAAACAACAATGACAACTACAACCAAGAAAAAAAAAGTCGCAGGGCGTTGGGGCGGGCACCTGTAGTCCCAGCTACTTGGGAGGGTGAAGCAAGAGAATCGCCTAAGCCCAGGAGCTGGAGGTTGCTGTGAGCTGTGATGCCACAGCAATCTACCCAGGGCGACAGCTTGAGCCTCTGTCTCAAATAAATAAATAAATAATTTTATTTTTTTTTTATTTATTTATTTTTTGAGACAGAGCCTCAAGCTATCACCCTGGATAGAGTGCTGTCGCATCACAGCTCACAGCAACCTCTAATTCCTGGGCTCAAGCGAGTCTCCTGCCTCCGCCTCCCAAGTAGCTGGGACTACAGGCGCCCGCCACAAAGCCCGGCCATTTTTTTGTTGCAGCCGTCATTGTTGTTTGGCGGGCCTGGGCTGGATTCGAATCCGCCAGCTCAGGTGTATGTGGCTGGTGCCTTAGCCTGTTGAGCCAGAGGCGCCGAGCCAAATAAAATAATTTTTAAAAAAAGATCCTGGGAGGCAACTGTGGCTCAGTGAGTAGGGCGCCGGCCCCATATACCAAAGGTGGCAGGTTAAAACCCGCCCGGGGGCCGATCAGGCTGAGCACCAGCTGGGAGGAGCTGTCAGAAGTTCTGGATGGGCAGCACTCCCCCAAGAGAGGTCGCTGTGTTTGAACTGGCAGGCAGGTCCTGAAAAGGGCAAGGAATGTTCTAGACCTCCTCCACATGCCCCCTCTATCCCCTCTAAGCCTCCTTTGGTCTCTTCTTATTATCTGCCTAGAACATTCTCCCCTCCCCACCCCCTCACCTCTTGCCCCCACCCACCTGCCCAGCTAGGTAACTCCAGCTCAGCTCTCCAAGCTTCAGACAAAGCCCTGCCCACAGCATAAAAAACAGACAAAGCGGGAGAAAAGGCAGAGAAAACAGATTTTATTCAAATGGTAGGGGCAAGGGCTGAGCTCCCTTTTGACGTGGGCAGAGGGGATTGGGATTCTCAAGGGAGAATGGAGGAGGAGAGAGCCAGAGAAGTGAAAAATTACAGAAGGCTGCTCAGCACATCTGCTCCCCGGCAGTCCTTGAAGTTGGGATTCCAACCCTCACGGAGCCGGGGAGGGAGGCGGGGAGTGGGGCCCAGGCCTTGCCCTTTCTGAGGATCACACATCACAGGAATGGCTCCCAGGTCCTGGAGAGAGACACCTCTGAGCTGTGGCATACACCAATGCTGGTGGGTTTGAACCTGGCCCGGGCCTGCTAAACAACAATGACAACCGCAACAAAAAATAGCCGTGTGTTGTGGCGGACGCCTGTAGTCCCAGCTACTCGGGAGGCTGAGGCAAGAGGATCGCCTAAGCCCAGGAGTTGAAGGTTGCTGTGAGCTGTGATGATATGGCACTCTACCAGGGGTGACATAGTGAGACTCTGTCTCAAAAAAATAAAAAAGGGAGGTTGGGGGTGACAATGGCTTCTCAGGCAGCTTTGTCAGGTCAGTGTTTCAACAGGGGCTGGGATGTCCCTAGGGAAGTGGCTTTCTGCTACCAGAAGCCACACTGGAGTTTGGCCATCCGTCTCTTGGTGCAGAAGTTTGGATGGAGTCATCACCTGTGCAGAGTTCTGGAGTTCTCACCCGGCACCCCTTTCCTGACCCTGGACTCCGAGATGGTCCCAGCTCTGGGCTTCCCATGCCTCCTGTCATAACTCATCATCTTTGTTATGACCCTTGTTGATAGAAAACTGCGTGTGGTGACTAGAGGCCGTGTTTGTCCCATTTGCTCCGGTATGACCAGTCGCATGAAGGAAATACTTATTAAATCCTGAGTGAGCGCATGAATGAATGAATGAATGCGTCCCAGACTAGAAGCGTCTAGGACGAGGATTTAGGCAGGATAAATGGTGGGCAGGGAATGAGAGAAAAGTGCAAATCCAAATAACGTGAGCACCTGTCCCACCCTCCCTGGAGCCTTGGAAAAGGGGGTCAGGTTCTTCCCTGCGTCTGGCAATAGCCTGAGGGCGGCAGGAGCTGTAGGCTTCTGTGCCCACTCGGACTGGACTTCTGTGCCATGGGCCGGGCTGCACCGTGAAGGCCCTTCCTTGGACGTGGGCGTCAGAGGGGGATCACGGAAGGTTTGTGATTCCACATTGCGCAGATGACCATGAGCTTTCTCCCACCCTCCCTCGCTCTTCTGCCATCACGCTTGCCCCCCTAAACACGCAATCAGCCACTTCGGTCACTTTGGAAGATTCAGGATTAGTGAGAGGATAAGCTCTTTGAGGGCGCCCACAAGCTGACAAGCAGGCATCAGTCAAGGCTCAGAATCTGGGATGACAAATCTCCGGGAAATCGAATGGCCCGAACAGTCCACCTTCTCCTTCCTCTAGAGGCAGGTGGTGGACAAGTACTGATGAAGGACACTCCTTTCCCACTGTCCCTGAGTTTTAAGCCCTTTTTTGCAGGGAAAGCCTGTCCAAGTAATTAACAGAAGTAATTAGGGGTCAGATGGTCACAAATGGAAGTCACACAGTGGCCAGCACTGATGCCAAGGCTGGCGCTGCCAAGGAGGGCAATGGCTCAGGGAGGGGTGGTGGCGGCGGTCACTACCCAGCCAGACACGGTGACCTGACTGAAAGCCTTGGTCTCCCGGGCTCTCAGAGAAAAGGCAAGGCATGGGGTCTGGGGGTTGCAACCAAAATCAGCAGCTGAGCTGCTGGGACGGGCAGCCGCCAAGGAAGGAAACATCACGGGGGTTTCTGACATCATTGCAGCCCTGAGCTCAGACCTGTGTCCTCTGCAAGGCAAAGAGGAGTTTTTCTTTAGTGCATTAAGTCTGAGTCTCTCTCTCTTTTTTTTTTTTTTGAGATAGTGTCTCACTTTGTCGCCCTCATTAGAGTGCTATGGCGTCATAGCTCACAGCAACCTTAAACTCTTGAGCTCAAGAGATCCTCTTGCCTCAGCCTCTCAAGTAGCTGGGACTACAGGTGCCCACCAAAATACCCAGCAATTTTTAGAGACAGGGTCTCTCTCTAGCTCAGGCTGTCCTTGAACTCATGAACTCAGGCTATCCCCCTGCCTTGGCCTCCCACAGTGCACGGATTACAGGCACGAGTCATTGCACCCAGCTTCTTTTTTAAAGTATGAGTCTTATAAATCCTTCTTCAGTCATACTTCTCACATGTAATGTACACCTTTCAAATCCTTGGAAAGAATAGGAAATTTACCATCCATCCAGGGAATGAATGAATTTTCTCCACTTCTTTGGTTCACTCTGACAGTGACCTCCCACATTGGGCAAGGGCTAATATTTTTGATCCCTTGTGGAAATACCCTTGCAGACACACCCAGAAATAATGCTTTACCCACTACCTGGGCATTCTGAATTGAGTTGACACCTAAAATTAACCATCCCTGAGGGTGACAGGTGAGGGTTTCTTTGGCTGGGATGGGGAGGAAAGTCTTCTCTGAGATGATGACCTTTTAGCTGAGACTTGGGTGCCAAGAAGGAGCAAAGGTCTGGGGGAAGAGCCTCTAGAGAAGGGGACAGCAGGGGCAAGGGCCTCTGGCTGGGACAGGCTGGGCCTGTGTGAAGAACCAAAGGAGGACCATGGGCAGAAGGGCGTGAGTGACAGGAGAGGCCTGGAGCAGCTGGCAAAGCCAGGACACCAGGGCAGCATCACAGAGCCCAAAAGGCAGCTGGGCGAGCAGCTTGGCTGTCCCCTAAATACTCAGATGGAAACTGAAACTCAGCTATTCTGCTTGAATACTCTGTAACTCTACTATTATTCTAATACTTGGGTAATACTCTTCCAAATACTCTCTTAGAACCACTTAAGTGGTTGTGTGCTTTTGAAAAGGTCAAAGGCAATCAACTTTGGCTAGAACCCCAGCATGAACTCTGCCATGCCTCCTCACTCCTGGACTTGTGTCCTTAAGGGAGGCCACATGTGGCATGGTCCTCTGCAGAGGTATTTAATGATGGGTGACACCCACTATCCCTGACCTCATGGAGTTTACGGTCTAGAGGGCACCTCTGGGGATAGAGGGATTAAAAGAAGGAGGGGAGAAGGGCAATGGTTCCAGCACAGACCTCTGGTGGAGGGCCCTGGGCTCATAGAGCATGTGTGGAATCCACGGCTTCCCTGGTCACCAGCAGGAGAAATTCTCACAACCCTGACAGTACAGCCATTTTAGAAAATCAGGTCAGAAACCAGCAATAAACTTCTGGAATGCTTCAAGGACAGAATTTCTGGGAGGCATCCTAACCTCCCACATCCATAATCATGACCTGAATGGGCTCACTTCCCCATTCCAGCTGTACTGATAAAGCTAATAAAAGTCTTCACAGGGCGGCGCCTGTGGCTCAGTGGGTAGGGCGCCAGCCCCATATACCGAGGGTGGAGGGTTCAAACCCAGCCCCGGCCAAACTGCGCTGAAGAAAAAAAGCCAGGCATTCTGGTGGGCGCCTGTAGTCTCAGCTACTCAGGAGGCTGAGGCAAGAGAATCGCCTAAGCCCAGGAGTTGGAGGTTGCTGTGAGCTGTGATGCCACTGCCCTCTACCGAGGGCAATAGCATGAGACTCTGTCTTTAAAAAAAAAAAAAAAAGCCTTTTCAACTGTGTGGGAGCCAAGCTAACATGTGGTCAGTCTCCATTCTGTTCTCCCCTCTATTAAAGTCTTTCCTCGTCCCTGGACTGGAGCCCTCTCCATTCTTGCAAACCCTCACCAGATGCTATGCCAGCAATCAGGAAGGTGAGGTGCTGACCCAGCCTGATTGGGGCTGGCCAGGGTTGGAACCCGAGTGGAAGAGGCTGATGAAAGAGATATGTTGGTATTCAGGGAAGAGACAGGAGAGGGAAACCTGGGAGATTTTAGGGGGTCAAGGATAGGTCTGACTTCAAGGAGGGGTCATGGTCACCGTTTCCATGAGAAAGAGCGGCCCTGGGGGGTGAAAGGACACTCAGCCCATAAGGGAAGCTCTCCAGATTGACAGTTAAAGATTCAACCTGTGGCCGGGCTTGGTGACTCACTCCTGTAATCCTGGCACTCTGGGAGGCCGAGGTGAGTGGATCACTTGAGCTCATGAGTTTGAGACCAGTCTGAGCAAGAACAAGAGTCCATCTCTACTGAAAATAGAAAAATTGAGGCAAGAGGATTGCTTGAGCCCAAGAGTTGGAGGTTGCTGTGAGCTATGATGCCATGGCACTCTACCTGGGGTGACAGCTTGAGAATCTGTCTCAAAAAAAAGCAAACAAACAAAACCTGCGGGCATGGCAGGGACAGCCTGAGGTTGAGGGGAGGAATCACAGCAGGGAGGGTGGCAGTAACAGTGCCTGGAGTAAGGATGGGCCTGGCGCAGACATCCTGGATGCCCGGTGGGGGCCAGTTAGGCTGGGCTTCAAGCCCAGAGAAATGTTCCCAGCCCCAGAAATGCTTAGGGTCTGTGGGTTGGGGCACGGAGTAGGGGAAGGGGCACTTTTACCGGGCTGGAATCTCGTATTCAGGTGGTGAGATGACCAGGATATCATTTGGGTTGTATCCCTAGATGAGTGGACCCCAGGGATGTGTGGGTCACATGTGCAACAGCAGCCCGGGACATTTACAGAGATTGTCCGAGATGTAGCTGGGGCTTTAGGCCAGGGGCCCTGGGGACTAATTTTCCAACAGTAAAGAGGAGAGCTCAGCTCTGCAGACTACTGGTCCTCAGTTCCATTTTCTGATGTCGGGACTTGAGGTCCTCGTGCAACTGCAACCTTTTCCGTGCACCTGCGAATGTTCAGCCAGGCACCGTAAGGATTCCGAAGCAGGTGGGCAAGGAATGCACATTTGCTGAGTGATCCCTCTTAATGTCTCATCAGCTCTGCCAGGAAGTCAGTGTTACCCTGTCCCACAGAAAGGACCTGAGGCTCCAAGAGGACCCACAGTGGATCACAGAGGATAGCCTGAGAAACGTGGCAAAAATATTTTCTCTTTAAGAGTTCCTCTAGTCTGGTAGTCTGGCCAGGCATGTGGCTCAGACCTGTAATCCTAACACTCTGGGAGGCTGAGGCAGGTGGATTGCTGGAACTCAGGAGTTAGAGAACAGCCTGAGCAAGTGCAAGACCCCATCTCTACTAAAAATAGAAAAACTAGCCAGGCTTTTTTTTTTTTTTTGAGACAGAGCCTCAAGCTGTCACCCTGGATAGAGTGCCGTGGCATCACAGCTTACAGCAGCCTCCAACTCCTGGGCTCAAGCGAGGCTCCTGCCTCTGCCTCCCAAGTAGCTGGGACTACAGGCACCCGCCACAACGCCCGGCCATTTTTTTTGGTTGCAGCCGTCATTGTTGTTTGGCGGCCCGGACTGGATTCGAACCCCGCCAGCTCAGGTGTACGTGGCTGGCACCTTAGCCCATTGAGACACAGGCGCTGAGCCACTAGCCAGGTTTTGTAACAGGTGTCTGTAATCCCAGCAACTCAGGAGGCTAAGGCAGGAGGATCGCTTGAGCCCAAGAGTTTGATGTTACTGTGAGCTATGACGTCATGGTTACTCTACCCTGGGCAGTAGAGTGAGACTCCGTCTCAAAATATAAAAAAAAAACTTCTCCCACTCTTTCAGGGAACCAAAACCCGCATCCCTGACTCAGGCCAGTGGCTAGGACAATGTCTTTTGTTCTTCTTCTTCTTTTTTTTTTTTTAGAGACAGAGTCTCACTATGTCGCCCTTGGTAGAGTGCTGTGGCGTCACAGCTCACAGCAACCTCCTACTCCTGGGGTCAGGCGATTCTCTTGCCTCAGCCTCCCAAGGAGCTGGGACTACAGGTGCCAGCCACAACGCCTGGCTATTTTCGTTGCAGTTTGGCCGGGGCCAGGTTCGAACCCAGGGTGCCAGGTTCGAACCCAGGGCCAGGTTCGAACCCGCCACCCTCAGTATATAGGGCCTGCGCCTTACCCACTGAGCCACAGGTGCCGCCCAGGGCTTTCTTGAAGATCAAACACAGAGAATGTTTGGAAAACCAACGCCCAGCTCAGGTTCCACCAGAACTCCAGAGAGCTGATGAGTTCATGACTAACAGTCCTGAATCCAGGTGTGAAGTTTTACCAGAAACGTACATTGCATTTGTTCCAAGCCCAAAACATAACAACTCACACCCTGTTCACCAAAAAGACATTGCATTTGGGAACAGCAGAGAACAGTACTCTTTTTCTTTTTTTTTTTTGAGATAGAGCCTCAAGTTGTCACCCTGGATAGAGTGCCGTGGCATCACAGCTCACAGCAACCTCCAACTCCTGGGCTCAAGCGAGTCTCCTGCCTCCACCTCCCAAGTAGCTAGGACTACAGGCGCCCGCCACAACGCCCGACCATTTTTGGTTGCAGCCGTCATTGTTGTTTGGTGGGCCCGGGCTCGAACCCGCCAGCTCAGGTGTACCTGGCTGGTGCCTTAGCCTGTTGAGCCACAGGCATCAAGCCTCTTTTTCGTTTTTAAAACATCTTTTCCATGGAAATACAACTTAAAGTTCTAATGTGTGTTTACTGGCCTGGGGACCTCCAGAATAAAGCTACCTCGTTGGTGACAGACAAATGAAACCCATAGGGGTTTGTTTTGAGGAGGTTTCACAGGACCGAGTTCCAATAGAGCACATTGGAAAAAATAAATGACTTGACTCTCAAGGCCACTGGAGGCCACTAAAAAAGTTCAGACCAGAGACCAGGCACAGGGCTGGTGGCTGACTCAGTGGTGACAGGATGTTAATGCAACTTAGAGTCTAGATGTGCTCTGGGTCCATTTAAATTTAATAGAGTCGGAAAAGCCACCCACTCCCAGCCACTGACTGCGTCTAGATCAGACCTTTTAACTTTGGCCACCTGAGCCAATAGAGCCGTGGTTCTCAACCTGCGGGGCGCAACCCACAGGAGCTGTACTAAAGGGCCGCGGCATTAGGAAGGTTGAGAACCACGGCACGGAGACATTGGGGTAGGGAAAGGAAAGAGGGGGAGGGGACAAAGAAGAAGGGGAGGCAACAGCCACAGTGGTGTGGAAATGTTCTGCACAATCTCCCTGTCACTGGCGAGAGCAATCACGCGGGCACATTTCTCAGCCTTCCTTCCAACAGAAAGGCTGGCGCAGACCAGCACGGCAGGACAGAGCAGTAGCAGGTCCTGAGGCCAGAGCCAGGGCACGTGGCTGCCCTTTGGTCCCTGCTGTGGTACCCAGGCCCTCTTGTAACATCTGTGAAGCCAGGACAGGAGTGCAAATACCCTCCACACATTGCTTTTCTTTTTCTTTGGTTGGTTTTTTATTTGTTTGTTTTGTAGAAACAGAGTCTCACTTTGTCACCCTCCTTAGGGTGCCATGGTGTCACAGCTCACAGCAACCTCCAAATCTTGGGCTCAAGTGATTCTCTTGTTTCAGCCTCCTGAGTAGATGAGACTACAGGCAGCCGCCACAATGCCCAGCTATTTTTAGAGATGGGGGTCTCACTTTTGCTCAGGTTGGTCTCAAACTTGTGAGCATAATCTTTTCTTTTTGTTTTTTTTTTGGAGACAGAGTCTCACTCTGTCGCCTTGGATATAATGCCATGGCATCATCATAGCTCAAAACAGCCTCAAAGTCTTGGGCTCAAGAGCTTCTCTTATTGGCCAGGCGTGGTGGCTCACACCTGTAAACCCAGCATTCTGGGAGGCTGAGGTGGTTGGATTGCTTGAGCGCAGGAGTTCGAGACCAACCTGAGCAAGAGTGAGACCCCATCTCTAAAAATACCTGAGCATGGTTGAGGCCTGTGCCAACATCCTGTGTGACCACTCAGTCTGTCCTGGAGGAGGGATGCTGGGATAAGACCCACACCAAAACTTGGGATCATTTGTGCAGGAAATTCTGGGTTCCTGAGTACCCAGAGAATGTTCTAGAAGAGCACACTGATTCATAGTGGGCGTGGGCCCTTAGTTCCATTGTTCCTTACTCCCTCGGGAACAGCACAGCTGGAGGAAGGCTGGAGTCGGGCCCTCCTAAGCGCCGGACCTAAGATAGGGCCTTGCCTGCCCAGGTCCAAGGGCAGTGCTGGTGGTACCCCTGTCACCATGTAAGATGAACGCAACTGTGATGCTGCTGGGATCCTCTGGTCATCAGGTGTTTTTTTTTTTTTTTTTTGAGACAGAGCCTCAAGCTGTCACCCTGGGTAGAGTGCCGTGGCATCACAGCTCATAGCAACCTCCAATTTCCGGGCTCAAGCGAGTCTCCTGCCTCTGCCTCCCAAGTAGCTGGGACTACAGGCGCCTGCCACAACGCCCGGCCATTTTTTGGTTGCAGCCGTCATTGTCGTTTGGCGGGCCTAGGCTGGATTCGAACCCGCCAGCTCAGGTGTACGTGACTTGCGCCTTAGCCTGTTGAGCCACAGGCGCCGAGCCGGTCATCAGGTATTAAAGAGAGCAAGACAGTGAGAGGAATATTCTGCTTGTTTGACTCTCCCCAAAGGATCCGAGATGTTTGATTTGAGGAAAGAAAGTCACGTTGGGTGCTTACAGCAACTGCTGGCTGCTTTTCCAGGAGCTCAGCACACGGCCCCAAGAAACGCACCACCCCATACCGACCCTGCCAGGCTGCCCCACTGGCACAGAGAGGGGACGCAGGTAGGTGAAGAGAGGCCGTGTCACACCACCTGTGGTCAAATCCTGCTCTACCCCTAGAGGGCTGCGTCCAGCCCGGCAAGTCTCTGCCAGGCCCAAACCAGTTATTTCAAAAGTAGGATAGAGGGTGGTGTCTGTGGCTCATCGAGTAGGGCGCCGGCCCCATATACTGAAGGTGGCGGGTTCAAACCCGGCCTCGGCCAAACTGCAAAACAGAAAAATAGCCGGGTGTTGTGGCGGGCGTCTGTAGTCCCAGCTACATGGGAGGCTGAGGCAAGAAAATCGCCTAAGCCCAGGAGTCGGAGGTTGCTGTGAGCTGTCTGACGCCACAGCACTCTACTGAGGGCAATAAAGTGAGACTATCTCTACAAAAAAAAAAAAAAAGAAAGAAAAATGTAGGATAGAGGTGCTGCAGTCATAAGGGGAGGAATGGTGGTACCTGCTTTATGGGGCTTTGGGGGTGGCTCAAAGTGGGGGAATCTGCATAAGGGGCCTGGCTCCGCAGCCAACACAGAGCAAACTTTCCATACACATGAACTGTTACCATCAAGAGGACAGTTTTGGAGTCTGCGCTGGCTCAGATACTTCCTGTAACCTGCCTACTTCCTCTGAGCCTCAGTTTTCTCACCTATAAAACCAGGACGAGAGTGGTTCTGACCTGGAGTTGTGAGGATGCTTACCTGGGGCTCGCGTTTGCGGGGCAGCTCGTGTGCTACCTGGAACTCATACGTTTGCTCTTTTAACCAATATGCATATTGGTTGTGCCACTGCTCTGTGCCAGGCATGGTTCTAAAAGTGGGGGACATGAGCGGCCCGAGGTCCTGCCCTGGGGGAGCTCAGGTCATAGCCCAGGGAGGTAGACAAAAAAACCTGTGAATAAATAGGTCAGATCAAGGTCGCTGGTATGCAGAAAACAACAGGGGTGGTGTGCTGAGGCTGACCCTGAGGAGGTGACATTTGAACTGAGACCCAAATGGCACCCATGGGGATGCAGGAGAGCCCCTCCCCCATTATGCAGGCAGCACTGTCACAGTTGTTAATGACAATGACCCTAGACCCGCAGGCAAGTCAGAGAGCTCTAAATCGTTGCCTATTATTAATGCAATGCCATGTCTACGAAGGCCTCTCCCCAGCTGAGCTGCGGCTCCCGGTCAGTATATTTTATTTTCTTCATCCTGATGATAGATGTTGCAACCCCAGTTCCCCCCTCCCTTCTCACCGTCCCCAACGTCTCCATTGTTTTATAGGAATTTTATATCCAGGCAGTAAAAGTGACCATTTTAACTAGCATTATTTTAAAACTCCTCTTCTTCCTGAGAATTATGTTCATGCCCAAATCCTGGGGTGCAGCCAGTAGACACAGGTGCCCTTCCCCTGCTCACTCACTTACTCGGTGAATGACTCCCTGTCCCACCCGGCTCCCTCCCCCCAGGCAGGGCTTGTGACTTCTGAGGAAACAGCAGATCCTGTGGATCAGCATGAATCACTTGACACGGACTGAAAGAATAGAAAACAGACTCATTAGGGGAAAACTCACCCACCAGATCTATTGCAACAAGGCTCTGATGTTATTCCCCAGCTTGGGGCACCATCTCCCCAGGACTCTAGGAGAGATGAGTTATGACTTTGCAGGTTGGGTTGGGGCCTTCAACTGCACCCCCAGGAGTAGCACTCCTAGGGCTGGGAACAGGCAGAGGCAGCAATCCCAACCCTCCCCCCCCACCACAAGACTCAGCTGAAGCCGTGACCAGGCTGGGGAGGCGCTGACATCATGTCATTTTGTCACAAACTGTCAGCAGAAGTGCTACCTGCACCAGGTCAGAGCCTATAGACAGAGGGGTTCTCAGAGGCTGAGGCTGCCATGGAGTCACTTCTCCACCCACCCAGGGACTCTGAGGACACAGTCCTGAGCCAGGGGTCTCCTCCACCAGAGCCGATGATGCTGGGGAGCAGAGTGCAGACTGAGAGTCTCCCCAAGGTTGAAGCAGAGAGAGAGAGAGTAGAAAAGAAGGGAGGGAGAAAGGCCAGGAGATGACAGAAGAGGGAAGCAGGACACAGCTCCAAAGCCCCCAGAGGCCCTCTGGGCTGTGATGGTTCATTGCATGGGCTTGACTGGGCCATGGGGTGCCCAGATATTTGGTTAAACATAATTTCTGGATGTGTCCGGGGTTTGAGGTGAGATTAGCACTTGAGTAAACAGCCAGAGTCAGGCAGATGGCCCTCCCCAGTGTGTCTCCTGGGCATCCTCCAGTCCACTGAGGGCCTGAACAGAACAAAACATAGAGGAAGGAGAATCTACACTTTATTTGCCCAACAGTAGACAGAGCTGGGTCTTCTCCTACCCCAGACTGGAGCCATCAGCTCTTGTGTCTCCAGCTTGCCAACTGCAGACCCCAGGACTCCTGTTTTGTTTTGTTTTAGGCAGAGTCTCACTATTTCACCCTCAGTAAAGTGCCGTGGTGTCACAGCTCAAGCAATTCTCTTGTGAGTAGCTGGGATTACAGGGTCCTGCCATGACGCCCGGCTATTTTTAGAGATGGGGTCTCGCTCTGGCTCAGGCTGGTCTCCAACTCGTGAGCTCAGGCGATCCATCTGCCTCAGTCTCCCAGAGTGCTGGGATTATAGGCGAGTCACCTTGCCCAGCCAATGACCTGTCTTTCTTTTATTTATTTATTTATTTATTTTTTGAGACAGAGCCTCAAGCTGTCACCCTGGATGGAGTGCTGTGGCAACACAGCTCACAGCAACCTCCAATTCCTGGGCTCAAGCAAGTCTCCTGCCTCCACTCCCAAGTTTCTGGGACTACAGGCGCCTGCCACAACGCCCAGCTATTTTTTGGTTGCAGCCATCATTGTTGTTTGGCGAGCCCAGGCTGGATTCGAACCCGCCAGCTCAGATGTATGTGGCTGGCACCTTAGCCGCTTGAGCCACAGGTGTCAAGCCGGACCTGTCTTTCTTATTCAAGACTCACGACCACAATGTTTGCACCAGTACCTGGCACTTAGTAAGCACTCAGTAATTATGTACGGCAGCCAGGATGGAAAGAAGCAACGAAGGCAAGAAACAGGAGTCAAATATTATAAAAGACAATGGAAAAACAATTCTCAAAAATATCCCGAGAGTTTCTCATGAGCCCCTGTTCCAAGTCTCAGCTCCCAGCCCCGGGCCAATGCTGCTAACACAAGTCATCTTGTATTAACCTGCCAGGGCACTGGACTTGTCTGTCTCATATTGTCTCTGAACCAAAGTCCCACATTCTGCATCCTGGAAAGCACTACCTGTCACAGCCTATGTGCCAAAGAAATGTCACACATACCCTAAGGCCCACCACCAGTGGAGGTTTTTCACAGGCCAAGTCCAAGCATGTTTTTTAGCATTTTGTTGATTCAATGAGACCTGCGGATTAGAATATTGGTCTCCAGGAAAGTGTACCGAGAGCTCTGGAGGCAACCAGTCTGGAACTGTGGCATAGTGAATGGGGAAGCCAGCGTTATTTTGCTGAGGAAGGGTGGGGGAGGGGAACGACCTGACTGTGTCAGAGGCAAGAGGGACTCTGGGCAGGGAGACCATCACGATGGTACAAAGCAACTGTCCTTCCTCAACAAGCTGCTACCTCTTAGGATGAGCATCAGGGTTTGAGTTATGTCAACACAACGTTTCCAACCTTTGGTAAGCCCCAGACCCTACCAAAATACAGAAACACCCTTTAGCCAGTTCTTAAGATTTTCCCTTAGTGCCATTTTAGCCAACATGGCATCTTGGTCTATTTCAACTGTTGTACCAGAGTTCTCCCCCAACCCCCTAAACCCCCCCACCCCCCGTTGTAACTCACATAGTGTGAATGCTTAAAACAACAGATATTTATTTCTCACAGTTCTGGGGGGTATAAGTCTGAGATGTGGGTGCTGGCCCACTTCTTGATTCGTGGAAAGCTGACTTCTCACTGAGTCCTCAAGTGGTAGAAGGGGTGCGGGGCTCCTTAGGCCTCTTTATGAGGACACTAATCCCGGGTTGCAGGCCACAGCCTCAACCGCATCTAAACCCAGTCACCTCCAAAGACTGTCACGTTGGAGATTAGGTTTCAAAATACGGATTTGGGGGCAGGGGAGAGACACAAACATTCAGTCTATGGCACAGGGGTTTCTTGGTTTGGTTTTGTGTTTAGAGACAGGGTCTCATTCTGTCACCCATGCTGGAGGGCAAAGCCGTGAGCGTGGCTCACTGCAGCCTCCAACTCCTGGGCTCAAGCAATCCTCCCATTTCAGCCTATCAAGTCGCTGGTGACTTCAAGCACCCACCACCACACCCAGTTAATTTTTAAATCCTTTTTGTAGAGATGGGGTCTCGTTATGTTGCTCAGGCTGGTCTCGAACTGCTGGCCTCAAGCAATCCTCCTGCCTCCGCCTGCCACAGTGGTTACGGGTGTGAGTCACTGCACCCGTCCCTTGCACATGGGTTGATTGGTCCTCAGTTTAACATCCCAAGGTTACTGAGGCCCATTATAGAAAGGGAGAGATTCTTGCTCCCATGGAGAATGATCTGAATTTTTAGCCCTGCTATTTGAGCTGCTGTTTCTTGGGAGGAAGGGGCTGCTTCATGATCTCCCAGTCCAGGGCAGAGAAAGAATGGCACAAAATCATCCTTACAGTCAAAGCTGCAAGGTGTCACCTCTCCCAGGGAGGGTTTTGGCCATCAGCTATAAAGCCTGACTCGGTCATCTCCCTCACACAAACCTCGATCTGAGAGGCAGGCTCTGCTCCAGGAACGACTCCCCGGCACCTTCCTGGGGTTCTCTGCTCTGCTGATTCTAAACCCCGAGATCAGGGGTCCCACTGGGGCACCCAGGGGCCAGGACGTGGAGCAGGCCGCATTCTGTTCACTGCCAGCGGCCAGCGCTTTTCCCTCTCTTCCTAGAGAGGAGTTAAAGAGCACGAGGGGCGGAAAGAGGTGGCTCAGTCGTCCTCGTCTTCTTCCTCCTCCTCTGTGTCTTTGTTGGGGGCACACCTCTGGAAGCACTGGACCACAGTGGCCAGGAAGAAGCTGGAGATGATGGCAGCGATGGACACGGCCACGCCCGAGAAGACGATGATCAGCAGGTCTGTGAGCGACAGGCTGAACTTGCACTCGCTGAAGCTGGCCTCCGACAGCTCCCGCAGGGGTATCCTCCTGTTCTCCATGGGCAGGGAGCACTGGATCCCGTCAAGGCCTGAGGGGAGGCAGGGAGAAGGGCAGAGAGCTTTAGGCAGCAGCCTGCAAGTTCACCAGCTGAGTGCTCACAGGGCCAGCAGAGCGGAAGCATTCCCCAAAAGTAAAAGGGGAGAAAAAGCTGCTCTGTGGAATTTAAACTTGTTAAAGTTTTTTTTTTTTTTAGTTATTATTCACCTTTCCTTCCTTCCTTCCTTTCCTTTTTTTTTTTTTTTTTTTTTTGACAGAGTCTCACTCTGTCACCCTGAGTAACAGTGCTGTGGTATCACAGCTCATAGCAACCTCAAACTCTTCAACTCAGGTGATTCTCCTGCCTCAGCCTCCTGAGTACCTGAGACTACAGGCACCTGCCACAACATCAGCTAGTTTTTCTATTTTTAGTAGAGATGGAGTCTCGCTCTTTCTCGGGCTGGTCTCCAACTCCTGAGCTCAAGCATTCTGCCTGCCTCAGCTTCCCAGAGTGCTAGGATTTCAAGCGTGAGCTACCGCACCCATTATAAGAGAGACCAAATGCCAAAATACTACCTGAATTTTGCGTATATCTTGATAAAAAAAAAGTTTCCTTTTTTTTTTCTTTTTTTTAGAGACAGAGTATCACTTTGTCATCCTCGGTAGAGTGCCGTGGCATTACAGCTCACAGCAACCTCCAGCTCTTGGGCTCAGGCAATTCTCTTGCTTCAGCCTCCCGAGGAGCTGGGACTACAGGCACCCGCCACAACGCCCGGCTATTTTTTTGTTGCAGTTTGGCTGGGGCCGGGCTTGAACCCACCACCTTCAGTATATGGGGCCAGTGCTCTACTCACTGAGCCACAGGCGCCACCTTAATGTGGGCACTTGGCCCAGCAGGCACCTTAGTTAATTTTTTGTTTGTTTGTTTTTGGCTGGGGCCAGGTTTGAACCCACCACCTCTGGTATATGGGGCCGGCACCCTACTCCTTGAGCCACAGGTGCTGCCCTTCTATTTTTTTTTTTTTTATTCCAGATTTAACATAAGGATACAAATGTTTAAGTTGCATTGTTTTCATTTCTGAAGTCAAGTTCAAGTTGTAGTTGAGCCCTTCACCCTGGGAGCGTGCTGAGCACCCTCACACTGTGCACAGTAGGTGAGATTTCCCCCAATCGCCCTCCCTCCTCCCCACTGTCCCCTCCCCTCTCCCCTCCCTCTTGCGAGACTATACTTGTATTTTATCTTTCGTGTGGGGATGTAGCTGTTTATATATTGGTTTCATGTTAGTATTGGATACTTTCCCCCCCATTCTTGAGATACTTTACTAAGAAGAATGTGAACATTTTTTTTTTTTTATAGAGACAGAGTCTCACTTTATCGCCCTCGGTAGATAGCCGTGGCGTCACACAGCTCACGGCAACCTCCAACTCCTGGGCTTAGGCGATTCTCTTGCCTCAGCCTCCCGAGTAGCTGGGACTACAGGGAAACTTTTTTTTTTAAGCATCAGAGTAATCGCAAAGGAAGAAAATCAGAACACACAGGTCTAAGGTTTAGAACTTTTTTTTTGAGAAACAGGTCTTGTTCTGTCATCCACACTCAGTGGTGCAAGAGTTTAGTGGTGCAATCACAGCTCACTGCAGCGTTGAACTCTGGGTCTCGAGTGAGCCTCTCACTTCAGCCTAGGAGTACCTGGGACTACAGGTGTGTGTGCTACCATACTCGGCTAAGTTTTAAAATTTTCTGTAGAGATGAGTTTCACTATGTTACCCTATAGTAAGACTTCAGGGTGGTGTTGAACTCTTGGGCTCCAGTGAGCCTCCTGCCTCGGCCTTCCAAAGTGCTGGGATTACAGGCGTGAGCTACCGTGCCCAGGCCAGTAAAGCCCTTGTAGAGGGATTGGCTGTTTTTGTTTTTTTTTGAGACAGAGCCTCAAGCTGTCACCTTGGATAGAGTGCTATGGCATCACAGCTCACAGCAACCTCCAATTCCTGGGCTCAAGCGAGTCTCTTGCCTCTGCCTCTCAAGTAGCTGGGACTACAGGCACCTGCAACAATGCCCGGCCATTTTTTTGGTTGCAGCCGTCATTGTTGTTTGGCGGGCCCGGGCTGGATTTGAACCTGCCAGCTCAGGTGTACGTGGCTGGTGCCTTAGCCCGTTGAGCCACAGGCGCCGAGCGGGATTGGCTGTTTTTTATAAAGGGATTATCTAAGATTTCACTTGAAGAATGTTTGACTCACTTAAGAAGTCTCAAACCCTCCAGTCTAGAAAAACACCACAAATGAGTCTGTGCCAAGCAAGAGCTTTGTAACGATAACAAATGCTACAGAGAACTTACCATGCCCAGCCACTCTTCTAAGCACCTGGCCTATATTCATTAGTTGAATCCTTACAACCACTCCATAGAGTAGGTCCCAGTATCATCCCCATTTGTAAAATGAGGAAACAGGCTCAGAGAGGTGAAGTCACCTGCCTAAAGATGCACAGCTAGAAAGTGGCTGAGTCTGGATTCCAACTCAAGCAATCTGGCTGCAGAGACCTGGCCTCTATCCCCTATGCCCCTATAAGAAAGAGAAAGGTGAAGGAAAGCCAGTGAGAGACTAGCTGGAGATGGGGACACAGGAAGCTGATGCTTTCTTCCCAGGGTTGCCATCAAGTGGTAGCGACATAAGTGGCAAGTCAGCAGGTGGTGAGAGATGGGCTCTTAGACTAATGGGCGTATAACATTTTAAATTCATTAATTTATTTTTAGAGACAGGGCCTTACTTTGAAGTACAGCGAAGTACAGTGGCCCAATCATTCCAATTTTAGTATATGTGCTGCCAAAGCAAGCACCAGTGGCCCAATCATAACTCACCACAGGCTTGAACTCCTAGGCCCAAGTAATCCTCCCACCCCAGCCTCCTAGGACTACAGGCATAGGCCACCATTTTTGTTTGTTTGTTTTTACCTTTTTTTAGAAATGGGGTCTTAGTATGTTGCTCAAGCTGGTCTTGAACTCCTGCCCCAAGCAATCCTCCTGCCTTGGCTTCCCAAAGTGCTGAGCTTACAGGCATGAACCACTACACCTGCCTAGTTTATAGCATTTCAGAGATCCCTCCAGCTAACTGTTCATTCCCTTACCACTAAGCCATTTCTCTTGGGGAAACCCATCTGCCATCAGGTGAAGTAGGGGCAATGAAGAGAATTGCAGACAGGTAAATTCTACATTCCCATCTACTTATAGAAACCTACAGGGAGATCTGCCTGGGGCGTGAGAAACTAGGCACCATGAGAGGACTCTCCAGACACTCTTTATTTTATTTTATTTTATTTTTGAGACAGAGTCTCACTATGTCACCCTCAGTACAGTGCTGTGGCATCACAGCTCACAGCAATCTCAAAATCTTGGGCTTAAGTGATTCTCTTGCCTCAGCCTCCCAAGTTAGCTGGGACCACAGGCACCTTCCACAATACCCAGCTATTTTTTTGTTGCAGTTGTCATTGTTGTTTAGCTGGCTCTGGTTGGGTTCGAACCCACCAACGTTGGTGCATGTGGCTGGCACCATAATCACTGTACTACGGGCACGAAGCCTCCAGACACTCTTTATTCATTCAACAGATATGTACTGTGTACTTCGTATGGGCCAAGAGACTGGTGATATACAAGGTAGATAAAGCCCCTACTCGGAGAGTGTAAATTGTAATGGGAGAAGACAGACACTCTTTCATTTATGCCACAAATATTTTTTTTTAGTATTTGCTATATCCTAGACTCTCAAGACACAGCAAGAAACAAAACAAAATGCTTGTGCATATGTGGCTTACATTTCAGGTAATACATGAATAGGTCAGGTTGTACATAAAATGTTCAGGGTGAAACATCAGGTGAAATGATGAAGAATGTCTGGGACGAAGGTCTGTCTTTGGATGGGATAATCAGGAGGTGATAGTTTAGCTAAGGTCTAAAGGATGAGATGGAACCAGTCAATGGCAAGAATATTCTAGGCAGAGAAGATAAGCTAGGAAGGAGCTTGGCAATCTGGAAACACAGCATGGCTGAGAGCGGCAGAGTGGGCAAAGGAGAATTTAGCATGAGCTCAGGTGCAAAAGACAGATGTGTTTAGATAAAACCACTTACAGCCAAGGCCTCTGTATGAGTATTATAAACACAGCCCTCTAGCCCCATCCCCAGCCCTCATTGCACATGAACCAAAGATACAGGCTTGGGTAGTGCTGAGCCACTAAAGACTGTTTGTTACCAAGCACCATCTACTCATCCTGACTGATACACAATGCAAATTATAAACAAACTGCTACAACTTTACAAATCTCAGTTACAAGAGAATGCCTGATACTAGAGTACATAAAGAGCTCAGATCTTCTGTTTCTGATCTGGAAGAGAAAAAGGAAAAAAAAAACAAAGAAGAAGTAACTAGCAGTTACATGGTGCTTACTATGTGCAAACCCTGCTTTAAGTGCTATATAGATATGTACTTAGTTCTCACAACAACCTTAGGAGTAGGGAATGTAATTATGCCCATTTGAAGGATGAGAAAACCGAAGCACAGAGAATTTACATAGCTTGCTTTTGGCCACACACCTTCAAGGTGATGAAGCTAGGATACGAACCCAGGCATTTGGCTGATTAACTCCCCTTTTTACTAGTGGGAATAGCTGGAGATGTGAGGACACCATTTTGACAGGAAGCTCAACTGCCTTCACCTTCTGCTAACGTTTGTCTTCCTTTCAACTCTCAGGAAAACCTCCCCTTGCTTGCTTTCCAGTGCTTCCAGGTTTCAATTAGCTGACCCTCAACCCATTTCCAGCATTATCTGAAAGTCGGATGGTTTCCTGTCATCTCGATAATTAGCTGGCTCCTGCCTTGCGTAGAGTACCCCTGTTAATTGCACAGGAGCCCCGTGACCACTCTTCCAGCCTTCATTTGTGTGTCTTTTCTTCTCCAGTTCAGAAACAGAAGACCGAGGAAGGGCGCCTGAGCTTCCTCCTTCCTTCTGACCCATCCTGTCCTTTATGTAGTCTACAAGCAACCAACTGATGCTTTCCTCCCCATGGCAACCATTGCCTAGCAACCAGACCCTGCACTCCCCCTGCATCAGTGCCTGCTTCACAGATCCCAGGAATTAGCTGAACCAGAGCTCTGTAAGCTTCTTCCCTTTACACTTGATTACAGTTTTTGACCATTTCTTTTTCTTAAAGAGGTCAAACTTCTATTTTGTCTGAGCATTTTCTTTTTCTTTCTTTCTTTCTTTTCTTTTTTTTTTTTTTTTAGAGACGGAGTCTCACTATGTTGCCCAGGCTGGAGTGCAGTGGCTGTTCACAGGCACCATCCCTCTACTGATCAGCACGGGAGTTTTGACCTGCTCCATTTCTGACCTGGGTCATTCACCCCTCCTTAGGCAATATGGTGGTCCCTTGCTCCCAGGAGTTGATGCTGAACTTAGTGCAGACACCTGATCGGCATTGTGCCCTATAGCCCAGAACTTCTGGACTCAAGCAATCCTCCTGTCTCAGCCTCCCGAGTAGCTGGGACTACAGGCAAGTGTCACTGTGCCTGGCAGAGAATTTGATTTTTCATTTTATTTTATTTTCTTGAGACACAGTCTCACTATGTAGCACTCGGTAGAGTGCCGTGGCATCACAGCTTGCAGCAATCTCCAACTCCTGGGCTTAAGTGATTCTCTTGCCTCAGCCTCCCAAGTAGCTGGGACTACAGGCATCCACCACAGTAAAAAAACGCCTGGCTATTTTGTTTTTGTTGTGGTTGTCATTGTTGTTTAGCTGGCCCAGGTCGGGTTCACCCACCAGCCTGGTATATGTGGCTGGCACCGCAACCATTGTGCTACAGGCGCCACGCCATCTTCTGAGCATTTTAAATGCATTTGTTTTTTTTGTTTTTTGTTGTTGTTTTTTTTTTTTTTTGGTAGAGACAGAGTCTCACTTTATCACCCTCGGTGGAGTGCCGTGGCGTCACACAGCAACTTCCAATTCCTGGGCTTAGGCGATTCTCTTGCCTTAGCCTCCTGAGTAGCTGGGACTACAGGCGCCCGCCACAATGCCCACCTATTTTTTGTTGCATTTTGGCCGGGGCCGGGTTCGAACCACCACCCTCGGTATATGGGGCTGGCACCCTACTCAATGAGCCACAGGCACCTCCCCTATTTTTTTAAAATTCAGATTAATATGAGGGTACAAATGATTAGGGTACATGGTTTGTGTTTCCAAGGTAAAGTTCAAGATGCAGTTGGGGCAGTTGAGCCCTTCATCCAGGGGGTGTAATGTACACACTCAAAATGTGTCCATCACATGTCCCTCCCTTTTTATTTAATTTTTTAAAATGTCTAAAAAAGGCATTTGAGGGTGGCACATGTGGCTCATTGAGTAGGGCGCCGGCCCCATATACCGAAGGCAGCGGGTTCAAACCCGTCCTCAGCCCAACTGCAAAACAGAAAAATAGCCGGGCGTTGTGGCGGGCGCCTGTAGTCCCAGCTACTCGGGAGGCTGAGGCCAGAGAATTGCCTAAGCCCAAGAGCTGGAGGTTGCTGTGAGCTGTGTGACGCCACGGCACTCTATCAAGGGCGATAAAGTGAGACTCAGTCTCTACAAAAAAAAAGCATTTGAATAAAAAAGGAGGCCTTAAGACAGAGTTATATTGAAGATACTGGGGTTATACTGAAGATTGCAGATACTGATTTCTTCAATGGAAAAATGGAAAATTGCGTCCTTTTAGCAGCCCACACCCAGCCAAAGATGTTGTGTAAGTAAATAAGGCGGACACCAAGAGATTGCATGTGGCTCTCGGCACTTTCTAAAGCCAGCAGATTATTTGTAACCTTCAAGTTAGAAACAGGTCATTATTTAGCTGGAGAAACTTTCTTTTTTTTTTTTTTTTTTTTTGAGACAGAGCCTTAAGCTGTCACCCTGGATAGAGTGCTGTAGCATCACAGCTCACAGCAACCTCCAATTCCTGGGCTCAAGCGAGTCTTCTGCCTCCGCCTCCCAAGTAGCTGGGACTACAGGCACCTGCCACAACGCCCGGCCATTTTTTGGT
>CAUYRH010034183.1:0-10365 GCA_963574655.1 Perodicticus potto
ATTAATTTCACGTGCTGCTTTTTTTTTTTTTTTTTTTGAGACAGGGCCTCAAGCTATCACTCTGGATAGAGTACTGTGGCATCACAGCTCACAGCAACCTCCAATTCCTGGGCTCAAGCGAGTCTCCTGCCTCTGCCTCCCAAGTAGCTGGGACTACAGGCGCCCGCCACGACGCCCGGCCATTTTTTGGTTGCAGCCATCATTGTTTTTGGCGGACTGGGGCTGGATTCAAACCCACCAGCTCAGGTGTACGTGGCTGGTGCCTTAGCCCGTTGAGCCACAGGCACCAAGCCCACATGCTTCTTTTTATTTTTCTGCAATGTGGCACTAGAAAATTTTAAATTCCATATGTGATTGTCATCATCTGCTTATTGGACACTGGTGCTCTATCAGCAGAGTGTTGTATGAATATACATGTGTTTACACCTGATATAGCTGTAATCTAGTTTATAATATTGCATCTTTATATAGCATCTATCACCATATTTTTACCTTTTGGAATGATTTGCTCAATCTCAAAATGGCTGCCGGCTTTTTAACATTAATTAAAATGGCTGCCCTCAATCATCTGAAGCCCCTACCTCCAATGCAGGGCGTACTTTTTGATTCAACCTGGGCATACCCATCTGCGTGATCAATTTAGTCTGATGTTACCGTGCCTTGGCAGAGATGACAAACCCCTTGGAGTGTTTTTCTATTTTCTCTTTAACCTTATTAGTTCAGAAAGGATTACGGCCATCTGGCAATGATTATGCACTCCAAACAGCAGGTCTTCCTGAGTCATTCAGGATGTAGCTACAAGTTTATTTCCTGTGTTCCCTTTAAATCTCTCCATACATTAGCTTTACCACTCGACTTCCCTCCAACCCCAGGTCCATTCAATCTCATTCCCCATATCCACCCTCCCTCTCCTATCTCAGGGAAAGTAATATAGTCTGTCAGTTATAATCTTGACATTTCTCCTGTCCAAGTTATCCTACAATGACACCCATACATACATACCTGCCACTTCTGATGAGTTTTAGTCTCTACATCCAACACCTCTAAATATGTTGATCTTAGGCATTATTTTTCCCTTCCATCTGATAAATAAAATAATAATAATGATATAGTATCTGTCTTTTATTGAGCACTCATCTTCCAGACAGTATGCTAAGCACTTTCTCTCACAAAAACAGAACAATTTTATAATGTGGATACTTTTCCAATTTTAGAAATGAGTTCTCTTTGCTTTATGAAATGACTCAAACTGTAAGACCCATGATGTCTTGTTCACCACATAACCAAGGTATACAAAAAGAGCCTGGCACATATGTGTAAGTGCTCAGTAAACATTTGTTGAATAAATACGTTAGCAAATCTTGGCATAGACCACTTCTCCTTCATTACAGTTGTATCTACGTAATCCTCCAGTCACCTTTGACTTCTTCAATTACCACAGGTGTGTTCATCCTTTGTTATGGGTATATATTGAGTAGTACAATTTTATACAGTTTTATTCTTTCTTAAAATGTGGATACATTTTGTGGCACCCTGGGAGTGTGTGTGTGTGTGTGTGTGTATCATAAAGAATCTGGATTTCTGGCTTCTCTTGGAAAAAAGAGTTCAGCAATCTGGAAAGGCTGCATGTATCACTCAGGACAGGTGAGCAATGCTGCAGTAACAGCCTCAAAGTCTCAGATGGATTTCTCACTCATGCCACATGTCCAGTGTGGGTGGGCAGTGGCTCTGCCCACATCTCCCCTGTGTTCTATCTGGAACATCTAGTCCTTGTGGCTGAAAGGAAATGAGCCCCAAGCAAACCATGCTCCCTCTTAAAGCTTTCATTCATAAGTGACACACACCTCTTCCATCCAAATTTCACTGGTCCAACCAGTCAACAGGATGGGGCTATGTAACCCCCTCACAGGAGGGAAACTGGCATATGCTGAAAGTAGTAATACGAATCCATCCCAGAGAAATGATTGCCTGGAATTGAAAAGCAGCTGCTTCCTTCAGTGGGGACATTTACTATCTAGTTTGACACACACATCACTTCCTGCATTACTCTTCATACATTACACCAATTCCCTACAGGAATTTAAGTTTACAACCCCTTTAGTAGAGGTTGTAGAAAGAATGAATATGTGAGTAAATGAACAAACTGTCCTATATATTATGGCACAAATGAAAACTAGTTCCTTGAGATCCATTTCCTCATGCCAAGCCCTGGCTTGTTACCCATTGTCTTTCTTGAGATGCCCCTACCTGTACTCACCCTACACCATGGGGCAGCTCCGGGAGTGAACATCTCCATGCAGACCCCCCACCATTACAGCACAAATGGAACATCTGCCCCTAAGTGACCGAGCAGCCCTTACTCACAGCAGGGTGCTCAACATTTATCAAACAGAGGGGGCTTCGCAGAAGGAGGAAACAGCATCTGTGGTAGCCAAGAGGCCCTAACAGGTTGAAAATGTGATGGGGTGCAGCCCCATTATTATGTGTTTAATGGCCTTAGGATCAAAGAACGATCTCAAATGCCTTATCTTCCACAGTGACAAGAAAGAGGAGGCTCTCAGTTCTATGATGAACTCAGCAGCAGGTAAGGTTGATTTATTTGCTTTGTAAAAGTATAGCGCTTTTTTTTTTAACTTTTATCTCTAGGCTGGGCCTGGTAGCTCACGCCTATAATCCAAGCACTCTGAGAGGCCAAGATGAGCAGATCACTTGAGGTCAGTAGTTCAACACCAGTCTGAGCAAGAGCAAGACCTGTCTCTAAAAAAAATAGCCAGGCATTGTGGCAGGCACCTGTAATCCCAGCTACTTGGGAGGCTGGAGCAAGAGGATATCTGGAGCCTAAAAGTTTGAGGTTTCTGTGAGCTACAATGCCACAGCACTCTGCCCCAAAGCAATGAAGTGAGACTGTCTCAAAAAAAAAAAAAATTAATTAATTAAAACTTTCATCTTTAAAAGTTCTTAAGATGCTGTGGCGAGACACCTAGGATGTAACTCATCTGTAAAAACACTCTCCTGTCCCAATCAGAATTAGTTCTGCTAACTTCCACCAGGCTACTAGATTTTAAATTATCTCCTCCTAGACACACACATCAGTGTTCCTATGCAAAATCTTGAAATGACAGCATTTCACTTTTAGCCAAATCTTCCCCATTTCCTGCCAGGCACAGTGGCTCACTCCTGTAATCCTAGCACTCTTGGAGGCCACGGCCAGTGGATTGCTTGAGATCAGGGGTTCGAGAGCAGCCTGAGCAAGAGTGAGACTCCATCTGCACTAAAAATAGAAAAAATTAGGCAGGGGTGGTGGTGGGTGCCTATAGTCCCAGCTACTCGGGAGGCTGAAGTAGGAAGATTACTTGAGGCCAGGAGTTTGAAGTCGCCATGAGCCATGACGTCACAGCACTCCAGCAGCGACACTCTGTCTCAAGAAACAAAAAAGGAAACAAACAAAAAAATCTTTCCCATTTTCTGAGTCTCCTGTGTTCACTCTCTCCCATGCATATGTGTGTGTGCATAAATACACATAAATGCATATAAACGGGTACATAAACATTATTATTTCTTCCAGTGACCATTTAGTACAATGCTAGATACTTGGGGGTCAAATGACAAGCCCGATAAGAACAGACATTGGTCCTCTGGAGCTCAGAGTTGTGATAGGAAGATAGCAGCAATAATAAGAAACTGTTGTGATAAATTCTATAATAAAAGAAGTTCAGAGAGTTACAGGAAGCTTGAACTCAGACCCAGAAGTATCAGGGACTACTTCCCAGAAGAAATGACATTTATGGCTGACACCTATAATCTTAGCACTCTGGGAGGTCGAGGTGGGTGGATTGCCTGAGCTCAGGAGTTCAAGACCAGTCTGAGCAAGAGCAAGACCCCATCTCTAAAAACAGCCAGCCTTGTGGCAGGCACTTATAGTCCCAACTACTTGGGAGGCTGAGGCAAGAGAATCACTTGAGCCCAAGAATTTGAGGTTGTTGTGAGCTAGACGCCATGGCACTCTACCCAGAGTCCCAAAATGAGACTCTCTCTCAAAACAAAAAGAAAAAGAAAAAAAGAAATGACATTTAACCTAAGAACTAAAGCTCAACAGTAATTAGTAAGGCAACTCCAGACAGAAGGAACTACTGTGAGAAGACCCAGAATCCAAAAAGAGCATGGACTCTTTAAGGAGTCATTTAGCCCAGTTCAGCTGGAATACCAGAGAAGGAGAACCAAGGAGTGAAGCAGGTGGGGAAATAGGAAGAGAAGAAGCTAATGAGGAAAGCAGGGCCAGAACCTGTAATGTTTTATGTGCTCTGTGAAGCAGCTGGAACTTGATTCTGAGTGGAGCAGGGAGCCAATGAAGGGTTTTAGGCAGAAAGTGGTAAGATCTAATTTGCATGTGTTCTGTAGGGCTGTTCAAAATATTTAGCAGCCTAGAGGTCTTAGCACTGACTCATCAGAATAGAAGTACACAGGGTCTTGAAGGCACCTGTTCTTCTAGGTGTCGGCTCATGGGTTGCTGGAAGTTTGAGGTGTCCTGGGGTAAAGGTTGGGCTGCCTGGGAGCCAGAATGGTGCACTGGATGGTAATAATTTACCAGTATGTATTATATCTAAAAATATAGATATGAAAAAGATGAAAAAAACTCTACACAAGCAAAAGCTGACTTTTTGGATGATAGGATTAATGCTCTAGTTCAGAAGTATTTTACTGTTTTACCTACCAGTATAATCATTCTCATGATAGGCTAAGTCTAATGTCTGCATAGAACAAGTAAGCCAGAACAATATTTTAAAAGATTAACAGATGTTCTTTCCTCCCACCACCAGTATGTCATGTCACCCCATGATCCTTCTCCATTTGAGCAGTCAGACCACAGGTAGTTGAAAGCAGAAGAAAGGCTTTTAAGTTTAAAAAGCCTGAATCCTAAAGGGACTCCAGGCAGAGGGAAACAATCACAAAGAGACCAGGATTTCTTGCCTTAAAGCCTAGACAAAGAAGGAAGGCAGAGAGGGGAAAACTTGTCCATTAGAGAGTATCTGTCCCTCCCCCATTAGGAATCTTCGTAAACAGAAACTCTAAAAGGAAATCTGAGAGGTAAGGATCTGGGATCTGGGATCTGTTCTCTGTTATGAGTGGTTCACCCAAGAAGCCAGCAAGAAACTAAGGAGGCAAATACTTATGATTTGGGTATAGTAAACCGCCCAGTAATCTGGTATTACTAAGCCCCCTTAAACTTAAAAGAACGTTTCTGCACAGCTAAGGAACCAGTCAATAGAGGAAGTAAACAATCCACAGAATGGGAGAAAATACTCACTTGCTAGATATCCAATAAAGGGTTCACAACCAAGCTCTACAAAGAACTCAAGCAAATCAACAAGGAAAAAACAAACAACCCCATGAAAAAGTGGGCAAAGCTCTTCAAAAAAGAGCTTTTTTGGCCAATAAACATATGAAAAAAATGTTCAATGTCACTAATTAACAGAGAAATGCATATCGAAACCACAAAGAGATATCACCTAACCCCAGTGAGAATGGTTTTTATCAAAAAGTCTCAAAACAGCAGATACTGCCTTGGATGTGGAGGGAAAAGAACTCTTACACACTGTTGGTGGGACTGCAAACTTGTACAACCTCTATGTAAAGTCATATGGAGATTTCTTAGAGAACTAAACATAGATCTTCTATTTGATCCATCAATCCACTATTGAGTATTTACCCAAAGGAAAAACGAAGTCATTTTGCCAAAAAGACACGTTTATTGAAGCATAATTCACAATTCAATCACCCCAAGTGCCTATCAGTTCATGTGTGGATTAATAAAATGTGGTATATGTATACCACAGAGTACTACTCAACCATAAAAAAATAAATTAATCCCCTTTGCAACAATTCAGATGAAACTGGAGACCATTCTCCTAAGTGAAGTGTTGCAAGAATGGAAAAATAAACACCACATGTATTTGCTATTAAATGGGAACTAACCAATTATCACTATGTGCACAGACGGAAGTAAAACTCAAGGGAAATCAAGCAGGTTTGGGGGATGGGATGGGTGAAATCATCCCTAATGGGTACAATGCACATTATCTAGGTGATGCGCACACCTTTAATTTTGTCTCAAGCAGACAAAAGCAATCTAAGTAACCAAAACATTTTTACCCCCATAATATTCAGAAATGTAAAAAGAAACAATTTTAAGACTGTAATGAATTGAATCTAAATAAAGCAATAGCAAAGTTCAAGAAGAAAAAAAGAGGTGGGCTATAAAAACCCACTTATTAATATAAAAGGCATTCTTGGGACAATTGGAGAATTTTGAATATGAACTAGATTTTAGATATTATGAAAATTATTGTTAATTTTCTTAACCATGATAATGGTATTGTGATTATGTAGGAGAAAGTCATTTTACTTAGGAAAATGTGCACTAAAGTATTAAGAGGTAAAGTGTCACAATTTCTGCAAGTTATTTTCAGAAAGAAAGCAAATCCAGAAAAACGTTAACAATTGATCTAAAATGGCTTTATTGGTGTTTCTTGTGCTATTTCTGTAATTTCTATATGTTTTAATTTTTAATAAATATATAAACTTTTATAATAAATTTTTAATAAAATTCATAATTATAATTATGAATGCCAGAAGTCACAGGTTAAAAATTATGCAATAAGTTGAAATATTTTAAATAGCATAAAAAATGGTTTGCATTGAGTATACAAACTTGTAAAAACATACACATGAAAAGATAAAGAAGATACAAATAATAGTTGTTGGAGTGGTGAAGTTATCTGCGGCACTTTCCTCTACTTTTCATCTTCCTGCATTTCATGATACTAAACATTAGGTGAGGAGAAGAGACCAAGTATCTACCACTCATTATAATGGGTGCTCAGAATAAAAATTAAATGGAATCATGAAAAAGTAAGAAAGTGACTTTACTGATATGCTTAGGCTAGTGGCCCAAGAGTTTGCATGAGTTATAAGTTGTAAGTTGTAGTTTCCCTAGTTGTAAGCAACAGAAACCAACTCTGGTTCCTTTAATCATTCTGTGGATTGTGGGGAACTCACAGAATAATGAGGAACATTGGAAAGCCAGGGCTGGCAAGTGGGGAGGCAGAAAGAAAGGCTAGCCAGTAGCCAGGACCTCTGTCAACTTTAGGCAGCAAGAGAAGATCAGAAAGAACAGGGCTACAGCAACTACTGAACTCAAGAGTGGTATAGCTCAGACCTGAGCCCCTGTTACCCCTGGGCACTAAGTGCTGCTGTTGGTAATAGTGTTGTCCTCCAGAAACCCACTGCTGCCCCTGCATCCTCCAAAATAAACCCTCCACTGTCCCTATTTCTGTATAACATGCTTTCTTCTTCATCATCTTCTTCTTCTTTTTCTGGTAGAGACAGAGTCTTGCTATCTTGCCCACCTAGTCTCAAACTTCTGACCTCAAGCGATCCTCCCATCTCAGCCTCCAAAGTACTGAGAGAGTAGGCATGAGCCACAGTGCCCAGCCAGACACTCCCCTTTCAAAGTTTCACATGTGTACCTCTGATTGGCCAAGTCTAGGTTATATGTTCATACCTAAGCTGCAAAGGATCTTGGGAAAGCAATTACCTCATCTTTGAAATTCCTCTTGAAGGAAGAGGGCTTTGTCTCTCTCCCCACGACCAATATAACAGGAATCTTCCAAAGATAGGATGGAGGTTCTAACACTGAACAGCCAAAAAATGACAAATGTCACCACATAGTTTTTCCTGCCATTGGGCCAGGCATTGTGTAAGGGAAAAACAAGAAGACCAAGATTTGGCCTCTGCCTCGAGGAGCAATTTTGAGAATGGAGACTGTATCTTATACTTCTTCATTAACTCATGGTGCTTGTCAGAGAGTAAACTTTCTTTTTTCTTTTTTTTTTTAAATACATGTATTTTATCATTCTTCATTACATTATTCCCCCCGCCACCCCCCAGCGGTAAGACAGAATTTATTTACAGAAAACACTAAAGCTCCTGGTAGAGGGAGAGAATTCAAGTGGGGAGAGAGAAGCTCTCTCTGTTTCTCTCCTGTTCTTTCCCCGTCTCCTCCTTTAGGCCTTTAGTCTCACCTTTAGAACTCAGGTGTATGGGTTCCTTGGCCAGAAAACGAATGAACACAGTCCCTTCCGCCGGGGGCAAGGTGAATGAGTGCATCAATGAATGGATACAGTCCATTCATGGAATTGAGGCCTAGGAAATTCACAAGAAATTGACCTAGGCATAAGAAATGGGGGTTCCACATTTAGTCCTAAGTGTTAAGCGAAGGAGACACCAAGGCACAGGTGTCTCCTCAGCAGTTGTCCAGCCGTCATCACACTATCTTAACCTTCAACTTTCCCACCTTCAAAGAACAGACCAGAACGTTTTCTTGTCATTTTCTGTCTGGACTATATCAACTCCTGTCGTTTATTTTGGGCCCACAGAGGCATAAAATCACTCCACCTTCCCCAGTGCTTGTCCAAGTGCACATACAGGACATGTTCCAATTTAAATGCTCAGTCTGTGCTCGAGTGCACAGCCGAATCCCCACTTTCACCTCCTGCACTCACTGGTACCTTCTGAATCTGCCAAGGGCTCTCTATCACTTTTCTCAATCTACCCAACTGTGACATATGTTGAGAAAAATTGAACTATATTCTCTGAGGGTTGTAGGAAGTGGTCTTGTAATGTGGCATTAAACAAGGATTTTTTTTTTTTTTAATATTTATTCATTTATTTATTTATTTTTTTGAGACAGAGCCTCAAGCTGTCACCCTGGGTATTGTGCTGTGGCATCACAGCTCACAGTAACCTCCAACTCCTGGGCTGAAGCGAGTCTCCCGCCTCCGCCTCCCAAGTAGCTGGGACCACAGGCGCCCGCCACAACGCCCGGCCATTTTTTGGTTGCAGCCTTGATTTTGTTTGGCGGGCCCAGGCCGGACTCGAACCCGCCAGCTCAGGTGTACGTGGCTGGTGCCTTAGCCCGTTGAGCCACAGGCACCGAGCCAAAACAAGGATTTTTTTTAAGGGAGTTTTTAGTGGTCAGATTGGAAATAATTACTTCCATTTGTAACTCAGGTCCCTTTTTGAGATTGCAAGAGAAAGTAGCTGTTAGTCCTATGAGTTTCTCAAGAAATAGGAGTACCACAACCACTCACTCAATCAATCAACTTCAAAAGCATTTGTAGAGTCCCTAATTCAAAGTTGAGCACTGTTCAGGGCATACAAGAAAAGCATTATGTGTATTAGGGTGACATGAAATGAACTTAGCTCCCTAAGCGGCAGTCTTTTCACCTATAAAATGGACACATTATCTACCTCACAGTGATCTCAAAAGGATTGAAAGACACTGTTGCCAAGTTCCACCCCAGGCTTGATGTCCTTGTTGCATAAGTTCTTTGTATAACACCTTTATACTTTCCTTTGTAACATCTACCATGATGACAATTATGTTAAATATCTGTCTACCCCGAGACAGACTGAGTTTTAGGAGAATAATGTGTATCTCATTTGCTGTATTTTCTCATAACACTTGACACATAACACAAATTCGATAAATGTTTATTGAATAAATGAATGGAATTCAATATACGTTAGCTCTATTTCAGTAAAAAAAAAAAAATTAAACAACAAGAGCAACAACAACCATAAGACTCAGTATATAAAAGCAAAGAACTTGCATAGGCAATTTGCAATACAGATAGAAAAAGGTTAACAAACTCAAAAATACATTCAGCCTTAGTAGTACTGAAATAATTGCAATAGAATGCACTTTAGTTCCTCCCTTGACTACCAAATAAAACTTACTTTTAGTGTGGCTACCCACATGAGAGAAAATACTGTGAAATGTTATGCCTTATGAGCTGCTGTTGCAGTGAAGTATTTGAAAGCAATCTATTGATTTTTCATTTTTGTGATGAACACAGAAACATGCTCCAATGCATCCGATCTTTAAAATTAAGGAAAAAACACCCTCTCTTTACTGCATCTTCCTGCACATACTCAATTTTCCTACCTCCTTACAGCAAAGCCCCCTGGATACTTCCTAATTACAAAGGAAAATACTTTGTTGCCCCTTCTCCTTCAATCTCATCCTATTGAACTTCCAAAGTCATCACTTACTTGGGAACAAATTTCTTGCATTGCTAAATCTAAAAGACACTTCCCTTTTTAACGTCTTGAATAATTTAATTACAAAATCCATTAGTCAACCCAGAAAACAAACACTTCAATATGGGCTAGACCGATTTGGTTCTCAGGTGATCCTGGGCAAACATACCAGGCTTCCATTCTCTCTGAACCTTTCCTGCAGGGACTACTAGCTTCTCCACTCACCTGTATCAGGTCCCAGGGAATAATGTCTTTGTGTGAAAG
>CAUYRH010034184.1:0-10475 GCA_963574655.1 Perodicticus potto
AATACATTAGATTCCCAAAAGGTACCAAAAAGTACAGTAAAATTAACACTTCCATTACAGGAAATGTATGACACAAATAATATAAAATTAAAAGGTGAAAAAAAGGTGACACTGGTTTCCTAAGATACAGTTTACTCTTTACAACCAGGGTCCACAGGTCCAGGCTGCAGAGCGGCAGCGGGAAGTAGACCCTCCAATCTGGTTCTGGGTAACCTAGTTATAAAATCAGCCCATAACGCCGCTCTGGCCTCTGAGACACCACACGCTGCCTAAAACAACTAGAGCTCTGGAAATAGTAAACAGGAGAGTGATTTCCAGGGGGGAAATTTTAAATAAGATGCACATGGGACAGGCCATAGAAAGTTTGCCAAGTTAAATTTGGTACATAATTGTGTTCACTCCATATCCAAACAAAGCCTGTGCAGTCAGTCAGTCGCTCACTTCTGCCGCTGCCTCAGTATGGCTTGTAATTATTCTGATGGCCACCACGTCGCTGGCTCTTGCCGTAGTTTGTACTGCCCTGACCTAGGGACAAGAACAATGGTAGGAGCTAATACTGACAATTCACCCTGTGCCAGGCGCTTGACATACATCTCACAGGATCCTCACTGCCCTGGTCTGGCAGGGATTACCTTCCCCACCTTACTAAGGCCCACAAGCTAGAGCTCAAAATCAGGTAGCTCCAGTGGCTGAGCCAGGCCTGTCTGACTCCAAAGACCCTGCTGCCAGTGGCTCCTACACTCTCTTCTCTCTGTCCTGCCTCCCCTGGGTGGGTGAGCAGATGGGACCTCCCTCTCTCCTACTTACTGTAGTCGTAGCCGGGGCCGTAGCCGTAATAGCCATAGGGCGAGTAGTCGTAGCCGCCATAGCCGGGCCCGTAGCCCTGCTGGTAGCCGTAGCCCTGGTTCCAGTAGTTGCCGTAGCCCTGATTCCAACTCTGACTCTGACCTGTGGGGGGAGCAGGGCACAGGGGCCCACGGACCATTTAGCACACGCAGGAGCTAGGATGGAGGAAATCCTGCCCTTTGGGTGGCGGGGTTATACTATGGCAACTCAGGCAGAAGCCAGGGGCTGCTGTCTGCTGTTCTGATGTAGAGGGCTTTTGGGCCCGGCCCTGCATCTGAGACCCAAGCAGATGATCAGAGGCTAACTTCACTGGGGCAAACAAGGCAGCTCACTCACAACCCCACCCTCCCTAGCATCTTGGCCTTCAAAAAGATGCAGTTCAGGCTTTGGAGTCAGAGGGGCCTGGAATGGAAAGAGGTAAGCGCCTGGCACAGCTCTGCCCTATCGTTCTGCCTACTGCCCATGGGTGTGCCAGACTCAGACAACACCCATAGAGCCAAAACACCCTATCATATCCACTGTCCAGAGTGCAATGCAAATGCTCCCTCTTGCCCTGGGCCCTCAAGCCACTGAGAGAAAGACAGGGTTCTTCCATTCTGAGGGGCGGCAGCAGCAGCACAGCCTCAAGCACACAGCCTTGGCCCAGGAGAACCATGCCCATTCCTGCCTGCCCACCCAACTGCTGCACAGCACCAGAAGGAGCCCCAAGACAGGCATGGAAAGGCTCCACAGAGGCAGGGAAATGGGACCCATCTTTATTCAGGCTCCACTCACCTCCACCACCGCCGCCGCTGCCTCTGTTTCCCCTGTTGCGGTTTCCACGGCCCCCAGAGCCATACTGCTGCTGCTGATAGACCTCTTTGGGCTGGGCCACCTTGATTTCACACTAAAAGCCAAGAGGATAGCAGGTCAAGCCCGTGGGATAAACTCAGGGCAAAGACTCACATTGCAACAGTCAGGCACTAGATAAGGTCCATTCGCTGAGAACACATTTGAGCTAAAAGTTCTTAGAACCACAACCAAAACCAAGGGCCCAGCTCAGCGCCTGTACCTCAGTGGTTAGGGCGTCAGCCACATGCACTAGCAGGTTCAAATCCAGCCTGGGCCTGCCAAACGACAACAACAAAAAATAGCCGGGTGTTGTGGCGGGCACCTGTAGTCCCAGCTACTTGGGAGGCTGAGGCAAGAGAATAGGTTAAGCCCAAGATTTTGAGGTTTCTGTGAGCTGTGACGCCACAGCACTCTACCAAGGGCGACAGCTTGAGACTATGCCTCAAAAATAAACAAACAAATAAATAAAACCAAGGGGTTCAGAGCCCTTAGCTGAGTAAGGGGGACAGCCACATACACCAAGGTGGTGGGTTTGAGCCAGGCCCGGATAATGACAACCGCAACCAAAAGTAACCAGGCATTATGGCAGGCACCTGTGGTCCTGGCTACTTTGGGAGGGCTGAGGCAAAAGCATCAGTTAAGCCAAGAGTTTGAGGTTGCTATGAGCTGTGACGCAGCAGCACTCTATCAAGGGCGACCTATAAGTCTCAAAAATAAAATAAAACCAAGGGCCCTTCTGATGAGAACCTTTCCAGGAATGCACTGGGGATGGATGATCTCAGCAACAGGGCAACTCTGTAACAGAGGCAACTGGGCCAACTTCAACTGAAGGGAGAAGACAGGCTGAGAGCTGGCACCACATTGGTCCTACTGGGCCAGACAGTCAGACAAGACTGCCCAGATGAGGAGCCCTGGATAAGAAGGTAATTATCACAACATTTTTCTTTTTCTTACAGAAACTCATCTATTAAGAAGGTGACCCTGACCTCCATCTTGCAGATAAAGCCAAGGCTTAGGACATGTGAGCTGACCCACACCCTCTTCCAACCACTGGTCTGTTATTAGGATAGGCCAAATGTCCCCAAAAGTCAATTCTGAACTCCTGAAGTCCCCAAAAGTCAATTCTTTTTGCCTCAAACCCCACCCACTGAGGGTAGAGTGGGACTGGGGACATCAGGGCACTATTTAAATTAATAAATCAGAACACTATTTTTAAAGCCAAGTCCTCCAATACATACCCCCATTGAATAAAATATATTTTACACTGTGTCCCCATATAAGCTTAACTGGCAGATTATCCTTACCAAGTAATAAAGTTTGATGTTTTCTATACCACTGAATTAAAAACCAAATACAACCAACTAAATAGACAGTTGCTTCATTTAACCCCTGCCTTCCAGGCTCTTCCTATCTATTTCATATTACTGCACATAAAAAGGCTTCTTTGTATCGCTGTCCATTACAGTAACAACCAATGCCTCACTCATTAAACTTAAGGGACTAGGCTTGGCGCCTGTAGCATAGTGGTTACAGCACTGGCCACATACACCCAGGCTGGTGAGTTCAAACCCAGCCCAGGCCGAGCTAAGCAATAATGACAACTACAGGTGGTGCCTGTGGCTCAAAGGAGTAGGGCGCTGGCCCCATATGCCAGAGGTGGCGGGTTCAAACCCAGCCCCAGCCAAAAACTGCAAAAAAAAAAAAAGACAACTACAACAAAAAAATAGCCCAGCATTGTGGCAGGTGGGGGCCTGCAGTCCCAGCTACTTTGGAGGCTTAAGGCAAGAGAATCACTTAAGCCCAAGAGTTTGGGGTTGCTGTGAGCTGTGACACCACAGTACTCTACAGAAGGTGACAGCTTAAGACTCTCAAAAAAACCAAAGATGGAAACAAAACTTAAGGATCTAATCCTAATCCAATCTTTCCAAATTCTCAACCTAGATGGAGACTTCTAGGCGTCTCACCCTACCTGTCCCACCTTATCTGGCTGCCAACTCTAGCTAAGAAGCAGTGTCTGCCACACCCTGCCACAGCAGGCCACACCCTCAACTCCAACCGCCAACTTAAAGCCTTAACTACCTTCTCCCTGACCAGAGTCCAGGGAAGAACTATGCTTCTCACTGTACATGACTCCACTATCAGAAAGTAGAAATGGCCCTGGATTTATGCTAGCTAGGACCCTGGAAGCTCTCTGGGAAGAATCTGGACCTGAGACTAAGACTGATTAAGCAGTGCCCAAGGGCATGGAAGTGGACAAAAATGTAGTATAAAGAGGCAAAAAAAGCCCTGGAGCTAGAAAAACCACAAGAAAATCAGTGAGTTGCAGAAGTTCTAGAATCTTCTGAGACCTTAACTGTAGGTGTAATACACCCTGGACTCTAAGATCTAGAACACTGTCACCTCCAGCTCTAAATCAGGCAGCAAACAGGCCACTCAGCATGCTCTAGCTACAGAAGCCACCTTTCCTCTCCTGTCTCCCCCTCACATCCTGTGTATTTCCTGGCAATCCTCCCACTCTGGGAGCTCTACAAAGGACAGGAACCGTGTACAGGGCAGCATATGCTACAGAGAAACATTAAGGTCTGGCTACCTGGAGAGCTCTCACTGTAGCCACATCCCTAACCCACACCTGCAGGGCCCAGCTCTGTAGCAGAAAGCCAAGCACACAAACCTTACCTTGCTTCCACTGATAGTATGGAACTTTTTTTCCAGAACCTTCTTCACAGGTTCTTCTTCTTTAAAGGTGATAAAGACAAAACCTCGTCTCTTGTTCAACTTTGGATCCATTGGAAGCTCAACGGCTTCAATCTGCAAAAAGCATAGGCAAATCTGAGGACCACTAGCCCACCCCAAACCCCAGAGCATGTAGTAAATTCACATGAGAAAAAAACCTACTGAAAGCCAGAGAGACTGAAAAAGGAGGCTCCTGCTGGCCAAAGATACCAATAACCAGGAAGGCAGCCTCTGGGGCAGCTGGCAAGTCACTTGTAGAGCTATACACTTACCTCCCCGAAGTCTCCGAAGTACTCCCTGATCTTTTCCTCAGTAGCTTCAGGATTCAGACCCCCGACAAAGATTTTCTTTACCGGATCCTTCTTCATAGCCATTGCCTTTTTAGGATCAATGACACGGCCATCCAGCCTGTGCTCCTTCTGGTCTAGGACCTATTCCAACAGAAGGGGTTCTAATTTGGCAACATGACTGACAAGACCCTTCTCGGTGAGCCAAGACACCAGCATAGACACACAAATGCACTTCATCCCCTCAAATTTCTACCCCAGCTTGGTCTCACAACCCAATTTTCTTGAAATCTCAAGTGCAGCTGCTTCTCCTCAACCATCTATACATCAGTCTTTGCCCCTCAACCTTCGCCCATGCGTGCCCTTCTTCCTGACAAAGCAGTCCCAGCTTAAAGCCCATTCACCCCCAGAAGCAAAGCTGCATTGATTCAGGATGCAGGCTGGAGACAACCATTGGGGATGGAGCCCTTACTCCATCCTTCTAATATGATCTCTTCTGCTTAAACTTCTCTAGGCCTTAGGTTTTTTGTTTTCCTGTAAAATGGGTCAAATGCCTATCCCACAGCAATCCTGGAATTCTTTTTTAATCTTTACAATAACACTTAATGCACTGGAACCAGCACATCAGAAAGGTAACAGATGCCAACCATGACTTTCCTGAACCACCCCAGGTGGATACACTTTCACTCCATTTTATGTTTTATCCCCTCAAATCCAGGAACTTATGTTCCTAACCAGTCTGCTTTTCCCAAAGCGCTAAACCACACAAACCAATCATGTGTTCTACTGTAATTCCAATACTATCCACTGAGACCGCTTAGTACAGTACCCAGCTTACCTTCTCCACACTGGCTGCATCTTTGAAGAGGATAAACCCAAACCCTCTTGACCGTCCAGTGTTGGGATCCATTTTTATTGTACAGTCAACGACCTCTCCAAATTTAGTAAAATAGTCTTTTAAATCTTTTTTACTGGTATCCCAACTCAGGCCACCGACAAACATTTTCCTGAAATGGTAGGAAGAGACACATGGCAACAAGTCTTTTGAGAAAGCTGCGACTTCAGGAAGCCACCACCTTTGTAGACAAGGTCTACAACCACCCTTAGAGTCTGCATGTCTGAAGAATGTTAAATCTCCACCACCTTCCAAACTCAACTCAGCTCAACCTGCACCCTAAGCAAGCAAGCTTGACAAGACTGCAGCCCATGCCGGAAGAGGAAAAGGCAGGACAACCTCGCCTGGGTTACGGGCTCTCTCTGCTCACAACTGGGACTGCGCTGCGTGCCCCAACCTCGTATCAAAGGCCGGCGTCTTCCCCGTCTCCCGGGAACTCATTTCAAGGAACTCAAGGCTTCCTGGAGCCGAGACCGCCGCGGGTTCAGATCCTGACTCCGCCCTCGACGAGAGGCGGGAGGCCTGAGCGGGGCGCGCACCAACTCCACCCACGTAGCCCGGCGCAGCCCCAGACTCGCCGGGCCCCGGGTCCGACCGCTCCTCTTCCGGGCTGCCCGCCCCTGCGCCTGCCCCGGTCCCAGACGCGCGCTAGCGGCCCCGGGGCGGCGCCAAAGTCGACCCAACAAACTCCTGCAAACTCCAGGGCGAGCGGCGGCGCACGAGCAGGCGCGCGGGCGCGGCGGGGACCAGTCCGCAGGCCGCCCGCAGGCCCCGGCCGGGCCGCCGCCCCTCCCCCCGCCGCGTGGCGCCAACAAAAGGCGGCCCCGAACAAAGGCGTCGCCCCTGTCCTCCCGCGGCCCCACCTACCCCGCGTCCTCCTCGTTCTTGCTGGCGTTGATCTGGTCGCCCTTGGTGCCGTTCTGGTTCCCGCTTGGGGGCGCTGCGGTCCCGCCTCCAGTCCCCGCCGCGGCCCTGGTGCCAGCCCCAGCCGGCGACTCGCTCTCGGGGGCTGCCTCATGTCCGTTCTCGGTGGCGCCCGTTGTCTCCATGGGCTGTTCCTCACTCGCTTCCGACATGGTAGGCCGAGGCGCGGCGACTCCTCGCCGCCGATGACGACGCGGGGCCCGCTCGTCCCCACCCGCCGGGCGAGGCCCGCGCTCAGGCTCGTGCTGCTGGGGCCTCGCCTCCGTCCACCGACGGAGCCGCTCCCCAGTGCATTCATTAATAGAAATTCATGATTGGATATATTGGACTAAGTACAAAGGAAAATTTCCTTATATGCTTATTAATACTATACTACAGGTGGTGAAGTAATTGATTAGACACCAGTTCCTTTTTTAGAAACCTCATTTGAGGCACCAGTCTCATTTGAAATACCATTGCACAGAAATAGGACGGGAATACCGACTAATTACCCAATGCATTGGAGTAAACGGTGGGTTTTCACCACCATCCCCAGGCATCGTTGCTTATCCCAAACAAATACATTTGTGGAAAGTAGCTTCAGCTTTTCAGCCATTAGAAGCTGGGACCAGAGGATTATATAAAAATAAAATTATACATAAAGTGAAATTTGAAGTGAAAGAAACAAAATATGTTCAGACTAGTTTGCAATAGCCCTTTGTATGGATGAAAGAAAACGTGACATGGAATAAAGTAACAGGAGAATTGTGGTATATGTACACCATGGAATTCTATGCAGCCATAAAAAGATGGAGATTTCATACCTTTTGTGTTTACCTGGATGGAGCTGGAATATATTCTTCTTAGTAAAGTATCTCAACAATGGGAAAAAAAGCATCCAATGTACTAAATTCTACTATGAAATCAATATATAATCACCTACACATTCATATGACTGGTAAAACATAACTATATTCCAGAAATTAGAAGAGAAGAGGAGAGAGATGGGAAAGGAGAGGGGATAAGGAAGGAGGGAGGGCATTTTGGGGGACCTCACCTAATGTAAATGATGTAATGGTATATTTCAAAACTATTAAGAAATGAGTGGGAAGGGAGGGGAGGGGGGGTTTGACAGTGGGAGGGTAGAAGATGGGACCACACCTATGGAGCATATGGCAAGGATACAAGTCAAATCTGTCAGGTGTAGAACATAGATGTTTTGGTACAATAATCAAGTAAATGAGATGAAAGCCATGTTGATTGGTTTGATCTAACCATGTCAGTTTGTATAAAAAAAATCAGCACATTGTACCCCACATATGCATGAATGTATTCATGATCTATATGTATTTGAATTAATAAAAAAAAAATTATTAAGAAAAAAAGAAACAACACGATTGTAAGAGGGACTTTACCCAACAAATGCAACCAGTGTAACACGGTTTCTTGTACCCTCAATGAATCCCCAACAATTAAAAAAAAAAAAAAAGAAGAAAGAAAAAAAGAAACGAGTATAATTTATGGAGTTCAGTGTACTGCTTTGATATACAATTTTAAATGCTTTCATTGAACTAAGTAACACATCCATCCCCAGGCCTCGCTGCTGTCCATTATTTACACAATAGTGGACAGCAACAATTGTACAATTGGAGTAACTGGCCCTCCTATTTGCTTTGGAGACCAACCACATTGCCATAATATGGCTATGCAACCGTGGATCTGTTTGCATGAAAATAAACAGCGATGCCTGGGGATGGATGTGTTACTTAGTTCAATGAAAGCATTTAAAATTGTATTTCAAAGCAGTACACTGAACTCTATAAATGCATCGATGTACAAAGTTATGATTTAACAAACAATAATAATAAAACTTGAAATCAGAAATCTAGTTATTTCATCAGAAGAATTATATATTAGGTGACTAATCTATTCAAGAAATTTTGCATACAATATGAGTTAGTAAGTTCTATAAATCAATCCCAGATGACAATATGAGTTAGTAAGTTTTATAAAGCAATCCCAGATGACATAGTTAGGAAAAAGTAGAAGGAAGCCTGAAGCCCAGTATCTTGACTCCCTTCCCAAGATTATTTCAGTGCATCATGAAGATTAATAGTGATACTAAAATAAGCATTATATATGGAGAGTCCCTATTCAAAGATCTCTTCATGGGAAGACTAAAGTCATCTTTCATCATTCAATTTATTATAATTAATTATACAGTATTCATTATAATAATATATTATATTCATCATTATTATTTTAGCATTAATTAATTTCTTAGACCTATTAAGTTACTTGGCAAGACCCTGAAAACATGGAACATAAGACACGAAAATACATCAGGGAAGAAAAATCTCCGAATTGTAGAATGATGGAGAGGACAAGCCTGATGGCACAATGGGGGGCAGGGGGGGTCTGTCCAGGTGATAATGTGGCTAATACAACATTTCAGAGTTCACAGATTGAAGGCTTTTGGCTCACTTCCTCAGTGGAAAAGAAAGAACGCCCCTTTGATATTCGAAATACCTGGGTTCCAGTACTTATTCTGTCTCTACCAATAGTACAGCCTTGAGTAAATTCTTTCTTCATCCAGGACTTTAGTTTCCCTATCTTAATGTGAAAAGAGTACAACTAGGGTGATTCTTAACTTTTTGGATCATGGATCTCCTTGAAAATGTGTTAAGTACTATGAACTCACTACTTTTAAAAATTCACTTACAGGCCAAATTTGGACTCCCATTCAAAAGAATCCATCGAGCCACTCTATCATATCCATGTACTCTCACCTCCATATATGCACAGGTTGACAGTCTTTACACAAACTGACACTCTGCACCTTAAGTCTCAGCCTGAGAGTGATTATGCATGATGAGTGTGCTGGGTCAGGGAAACTAGAGACCCTGCATATGGGGGTAAACCATACTAAGAATCAGACTTATTGCTTTACTCATGTGGAAACCTGGCTTGTCTTCCAGACTTGCTTGTAGCTACACCTTTAATTGCTCTAAGTCATCTTCTTTAGAATGAAACAATGGCAACAAGTATCTAATGTAATTCTGGCCAAACTAAAATATAAGCTAATAAGCTAATGGTACTTGGGATTGTCCCCTTTCCACAGGTTTTGCTCAGTTATTACAGTGGCTGTTTGTTTTCCCTTCTGTCTGTTGGACACAGGTAGAAAAACAGAAGTACTTTACAGGGAACTAATAGAGGTGGTGGGAAAGAAATCGGCTCAGTTCACTGGCTAACAGTGACTCACATGATTTAACTGAGGCCATGGTAGGTGGGAAGAAATTAATAGGGGCATGGACTCAGCAGGTCAGTGCAGAAGAAAGCATAGGCCCACAAGTGGAAGTCAAGAGTATCTAGATTGATGATGGGTTCAGATCTATTCTGTAGCTTTCAATAGCTATTTTCACCTTTCTTGGGTTCCATTTCCACAATAAGGCAATCAGTCTTACCTGTGCTATTCACTGATTCACCACGGAGACTTGGGCAAGGATCTACCTCCTTCCTGCCCTCAGTGACTGTTTCTGTATGCTCAGAAAATTTTGGACTAGCTGATCACCAAGGATCCCTTCAGCTTTGGAAGTATATGATTTCGGAATCCTTTGAGTTTTCTTTGCCTTCTTTATTCTACTTTGAGATTCAGGGAAAATATTGGTCCTGCAAAACCACAGAAATACAGCCAGGTATACAGTGGGTGTCAATAAAAGCTTCTTGAATGAGTAAAATCAAAATAATAGCAGCTAATACTTACTGAGCACTTATTATGTGCCAGTCTGGATCTATAATTCTTGTTGAGACACCTGGAGAGCAAGGCCTTTGTCTGATTCATTTTTTTTTTAATAGCTGTGTGCAATAATTCAATCATGGGGTACAGTGTGCAGACTTCACATACAATCAGAGATATTTTTCTCAACCTGATTGACATAGCATTCATGTGATTTTCTCATTTACTATGTGAAAACATTTTT
>CAUYRH010034185.1:0-13340 GCA_963574655.1 Perodicticus potto
GGCCCGCCAAACAACAATGACGGCTGCAACCAAAAAATGGCCGGGCGTTGTGGCGGGCGCCTGCAGTCCCAGCTACTTGGGAGGCGGAGGCAAGAGACTCGCTTGAGCCCAGGAATTGGAGGTTGCTGTGAGCTGTGATGCGTTGTGGCGGGCGCCTGCAGTCCCAGCTACTTGGGAGGCGGAGGCAAGAGACTCGCTTGAGCCCAGGAATTGAAGGTTGCTGTGAGCTGTGATGCCACTGCACTCTAATCAGGGTGACAGCTTGAGGCTCTGTCTCAAAAAAAAAAAAAAGAAAAGAAAAAAAGAAAATTAAGAAAAGGATCACCAAACTATTATCTTCATAGAAGGGATTTTTTTCAGTACGTGAAATAAGATTTCACTTGCCACTCCTACATCTGTCTTTACGGATGTACACCGGTTCTTATTCATAATTTTCACTGGACAGTTCATTATGAAGAGGATTTGTGGCAGGGCACAGTAGCTCATGCCTGTGATCCTTGCACTCTGGAGACTGAGGCAGGAGGATTGCTTGAGCTCAGGAGTTCAAGACCAGCCTGAGCAAGAGCAAGACCTCATCTCTACTAAAAAATGGAAAAATGGGTTGCGCCTGTGGCTCAGTGAGGAGGGCGCCGGCCCCATATGCTGGAGGTGGCAGGTTCAAACCCAGCCCCGGCCGAAAACTGCAAAAAAATAAAAAAAAATAAAAAATAAAATAAAATTAAATTAAATTAAAAATGGAAAAATTAGCTGGGTGTTGTGGCGCATGCCTGTAGTACCTTGGGAAGCTGAGGCAGGAAGACTGGTTGAGCCCAGGAGTTTGAGGTTGCAGTGAGCTACGATGATGCCAACTGCACTCTATCCAGGGCAATAGAGTGAAGACTCTGTCTCCAAAACAAACAAACAAAAAAATGAGGATTTTTAGTTGTTGCAAAATTATAAGTAACCGATTTATTTTTAAAAGGTTTTCCTCTTTAACATTGTAATGGAAGTTTTAGCCATTGCAATTAGGGAAGAAAAGGAGATCAAGGGTATCCATATAGGGTCAGAAGAGATCAAACTTTCCCTCTTTGCAGATGATATGATTGTATATCTGGAAAACACCAGGGATTCTACTACAAAACTCTTAGAAGTGATCAAGGGATACAGCAGTGTCTCAGGTTACAAAATCAACACTCAGAAATCTGTAGCCTTTATATATACCAACAATAGCCAAGCTGAAAAAACAGTCAAAGACTCTATTCCATTCACAGTAGTGCCAAAGAAGATGAAATATTTGGGAGTTTACCTAACAAAGGACATGAAAGATCTCTATAAAGAGAACTACGAAACTCTAAGAAAAGAAACATCTGCAAATGTTAACAAATGAAAAAATATACCATGCTCATAGCTGGGAAGAATCAACATTGTTAAAATGTCCATACTACCCAAAGCAATATACAATTTTAATGCAGTCCCTATTAAAGTTCCATTGTCATACTTTAAAGATCTTGAAAAAATAACACATCGTTTTACATGGAATCAGAAAAAACCTCGAATAGCCAAGACATTACTTAGAAATAAAAACAAAGCAGGAGGAATTACGCTACCAGACCTCAGCCTATACTACAAATCGACAATGATCAAAACAGCATGGTACTGGCACAAAAACAGACAGGAAGATGTATGGAACAGAATAAAGAACCAAGAGATGAACCCAGCTACCTACCATTATTTGATCTTTGATAAGCCAATTAAAAACATTCAGTGGGGAAAAGATGCCCTATTTAGCAAATGGTGCTGGGTGAACTGGCTGGTGACCTGTAGAAGACTAAAACTGGACCCACACCTTTCACCATTAACTAAGATAGACTTTCACTGGATTAAAGATTTAAACTTAAGACATGAAACTATAAAAATACTAGAAGAAAGTGCAGTGAAAACTCTTGAAGGAATCGGCCTGGGCGAATATTTTATGAGGAGGACTCCCCAGGCAATTGAAGCAGAATCAAAAATATACTACTGGGACCTGATCAAACTAAAAAGCTTCTGCACAGCCAAGAACGCAGTAAGTAAAGCAAGCAGACAGCCCTCAGAATGGGAAAGGATATTTGCAGGTTATACCTCCGACAAAGGTTTAATAACCAGAATCCACACAGAACTCAAACATATGAGCAAGAAAAGAACAAATGATCCCATCTCAGGGTGGGCAAGGGATTTGAAGAGAAATTTCTCTAAAAGAGACAGGAGCACAGTCTACAGACACAAGAAAAAATGCTCATCATCCTTAATCATCAGAGAAATGCAAACCAAAACTACTTTGAGATAACATCTAACTCCAGTAAGATTAGCCCACATAACAAAATCCCAAAACCAGAGATGTTGGCGTGGATGTGGAGAAAAGGGAACACTTCTATATTGCTGGTGGGAATGTAAACTAATACGATCCTTTTAGAAAGATGTTTGGAGAATACTTAGAGATCTAAAAATAGACTTGCCATTGATCCAGTAATTCCTCTACTAGGTATATATCCAGAAGACCAAAAATCACATTATAGCCAAGATATCTGTATCAGAATGTTTATTGCAGCACAATTCATAATTGCTAAGTCATGGAAGAAGCCCAAGTGCCCATTGACCCATGAATGGATTAATAAATTATGGTATATGTACACCATGGAATATTATGCAGCCGTAAAGAAAGATGAAGACTTTACCTCTTTCATGTTTACATGGATAGAGCTGGAACATAATTCTTCTCAGCAAAGTATCTCAAGAATGGAAGAAAAAGTATCCAATGTACTGAGCCCTACTATGAAACTAATCTATAACTTTCATATGAAGGCTATCACCCAATTATAGCATAAGAATACGGGGAAAGGAGCAAAGGAGGGGAGGGGGGAGGACGGGTAGAGGGAGGGTCCTTGGTGGGATCAAATCTACGGTGCATCTTAGAAGGGTACAGGTGAAAATTAACTAAATGCAGAATATAAATCTCTTAACACAATAACTAACAAAATGCCATGAAGGCCATGTTAACCAGTTTCATGAAATTATTTCAGATTGTATATGAAACCAGCACATTGTACCCCATGATTGCACTAATGTACACAGCTATGATTTAATATATAAAAAAAAAAAAAGGTTTTCCTTTTAAAAGAGAAAGTTTACCTTAATGCTCTTTCACAATGAAGTTTTTAGGTGGAACTCAGTACAGAATATAACTCAAATGTGCTCATTAGCTTATGGTACAAATTTATATTTTACAAATTTTTAACGTCAGTCATACTAGAAAACCAGCATTATATATGTAATATATTATCTCTACCATGCCTCTCCACTGAAGGATGGCTCCTTGAAACAAGAATGATTTGATCTACATGGTTAAAGGATAAGAAAAGTGCTCTTATATATTGAGTGGTTACTATCTGTGGCATAATTTAATTGTTCTAATGCACAACCCACCCCTACGAGTTTGTTATCTCACAGATGAACATACTAAAGCCCAAAGTCAGATGTTTAACAAGTGGATAAACTGAAATTTTAACCCAGATATATTTCACTCCAAAACCTCCCGAAGTCAGATGTTTAACAAGTGGATACACTGAAATTTTAACCCAGATATATTTCATTCCAAAACCTAAGTTCTGAACTTGCTGCCTTACTTAGGTTGCAGGGATACATGCAAGAGATGGTCTGCTGTTCTACGTTACTAGTGATGACTGAATTTGTGGCCCCTTATAAACATACTACCCAAAATGTGTAGAAATCACATATTTCAACATAAATGTAAGAAAAGTTATAGAGTATAACACAGCAACTGTACCTACTAGCTAGCTTTGTCTAATCTTAACATTTCATTGTATTTGCTTCAGAGTTTTAAAATGAAAGAAGATACTGCAGGTCAAGTTGAAGGTCTATGTCCTCTCCCCCTACTACATTCCATTCTTTTTCTCAGAGGTAAACATTATCCTAAATTTGCTTCAGAATTTGCATTCTAATGCACATTTTCATGCTATTTCTAAAAATAAACACACTCACCAACAGCATGCTTTGCATGTTTCTAAACTTCATACATACACATCATTCTGAAACTTGTTTTTTTTAACTCAGCCAGGTTTTTGAGATGCATTCCTTGCTGACAGGTTTAGGGTCTTCTAGTGTTCACCTACTGCTGAACAGTTACCTGTTTCTAATTTTTCCACTAATACAAATACCTCTATAATGAATATTCTTATACTTGCTATACCTGTATCCTCTGTATGAACATTTATAGAAAAGGAATTTCAGGCCAAAAAGAATGTTGCCTTTGTCAAATATTGTCAAATTACTCATGAAGGTAGCATTAAACTCACTCTCCCACCAAGACCAGAGCCCAGGCATCCTCACTAACATTTGCCTTGCCAGACATTTTAATTTTTGCCAATATGATGGTGTGAAATTATCTTATATTTGTTTTAATTTGCATTTTCCTCATTAGCCACGGTCTTTAAAAAAGAAACAATAGCACAGTTAACTAATTAAGAATCAAGGACACAGATGTAATATAAAATAAATATAATATAAAAGTTTTTCCTAAAGGCATATAAAAAATTCAAGAATATAAGAGAAACAGTAAAACATAAATTTTAGGAGATTAAATCAAATAATCTACGGTACCACTTCCAACTAATACCTTCTATGCGAAACCCTTGTATAGGAAAATTATATAACTTGATGTAGGAATAAATGAAAGAAAGAAACAAAGACATGCACAAAAACTAGCAAATTCCTTTGTGTTTAGAAAACCTCAATAATTATTTTCTGAATTTGCATAATTGTATCTGCATCCCTTTTAACTATCTTAGAAAAAATAGTATTTTGTGCCTGTGAAGCAGAAAGAAAGAGGCGAAAAGAAGTAAGAGACCGATATAGAAGTGGGTTGATATTTAACAAGACATCATCTTTACATCCTTAAGATTAAAAAGAAAGTGACTCCTGCCTTTAGAAAACAGGTCCCCAGAGGGAAGAGAATTTCAGACAAATGGCAATATAATGACTGCAGCCAGATATATACTCTATGCACATCTGTGTTTTAAAAAATTAAAACCAAAAAATCTCTAATATTTTACCAATTAGAGAGTTATGTGAGTTGGACTCAGTTTCTTTAGCCCTTAACAGAACTTTTTAGAAGTTTTACAAACTTTCACAAAATAGTTGCAAGATTAATACCAGGAAATCCCATATACCCTTTACAGGATTCAACAACTGTTTACAGTTTGCCCCCATTCTCATTCACTCATTCTCTCCCCCCAACCCTAGTTCCTAGGGAAAAATAATTGGAGACCATTTGAGAGTAAACTGAACAAATACCTCCTTTAATAGTAAATGTATCTGGATGTTAAGCTTGTTACTTACCTGTAGGTCTTGAGCCATCAAAATGCTTAGCACTTGCCTTGGAAAGGTATTTTCCCTTTAAAATACTAAGTTTTAAAATGTCAGGAGTTTAGCACCTATGCAATATAGTTTGAATAGGGCCACGGTTCATAAATTTTTGCTGTATTTTGAAATCAGATGGGATCTTTTTAAAAAATACTGGTACCTGGCTCCCATCTCAAACACTTTTGACTTAATTGGTATGAGGTATGACCTAGGCACTAGAATTTTTAAAACTCTCCAGTTTAAAAATGTATGGCAAAGTTCTGAAATCAATATTTTATGGTCTAGGCACCTACACCCCATTTGAAATACTGGTTCTAGTACAGCGGTTCTCAACCTATGGGTTGCGACCCACAGGAACTGTATTAAAGGGCTGTAGCATTAGGAAGGTTGAGAACCACTGTTCTAGAAGAATGTGTTACAGTACCAAACAACTGATTTTTTAAAAAGGTAAATACCATCACAGTGCAATCCAAGGTAGTCAAAAACTTTCAATATATTGTTTTAGACAAATACTTATTCTGTGTTTTCTATGTAGTGTTCTGTAGCTGTGGGATATAAAAAGGCACAGCAAAGCTAGGAAGTAGGCAAAATGCATAAATAACCAGCAGAAGGCAGTAAGGTCTGCATTTAAATATTACAAGACTAATATGAACACAGAATGTATTTACTTTGAAGGTTCACAGAAATAGTTAGTGGTCTAGAAAGAAGGTACATTTGAGATATTCACTAAAGGAGAAAGAGGAGTTTACCAGATAAGATTGACGTAGAGTGAAAGAATATTCTGGGAAACAGCATCATCAAGAACTCTGCCACAGAAATGTTAGAGAATGATCAGTTTTCCAGTAAAATCTCAAATGGAGTTGAATGAAATACAAGACATAGTAAATAAATCTTTAATGTAATAATCCATATAACTCCAATCTGTCTTTTAAGAACTAAAGATGAGGTATGTAACAGTGTCTGTCACATATAGATGATCAGTAAGCGGAGTTTTCTTGATTTTGAATTTCCTTTTTTATTTCAGTGGCTTAAAAACAAAAAGCCAAACAGTTTTTAAAAAATAAAATGCAGAAAATATAGAAAAGTATAATTATGAAAATAAAGTCATCCATAATCATACTACTCAGATTATGGGTATGTTGATATTTAAGGTAACTCCTCACTGAAGTTGTTCATCCATATTTATTATTCCAGATGGCTTACTCTATAAAACAAAAAGAAATCTATATAAACGAGTCCCTCAGCCATTATCCCTCCTGATGTACATTAAAAGAGGATCAGGTGAAGTTGCAATGTGGCCATAGCAGCCACTAGAGGGTGGCCAAGCCTGATGTATTCATCACCCTCCTCTACTCTCAAAGACCCTTAACTGACATTCAAGATTTCTGGACCCCAACACCTCATTACATAAAGATCAATAATTATTATCAAGAGAAGGTGAGATCCCTTCAGGGCAATGAATTATTAACAGGGATATCAAATATGGCTACTCAGATATCTCATCAAATATCTTCCCCTCTACTTCTTGAGAACAAGATGCAATTTCTCTATCTCCATGTAAGATGGGGATGCTTACATTACCCATTATATAGTAGCATCATTCTAGATTCCACTACTGCCTTCCACATCCTTCCCTCCCCACTATTTGATCTAACTGAAACAAAGTAGGCTAAAAATATCAATTCTGAATACTACAGAATTTACTTCAAAGTACAATATGTATCACAACTACCAAATGCCAATACTTAAGTATATCTCCTCCTTTTTATTTTAAAACTATGCATTGTTTCATTTAAAAATGAATTATGAAATATAGCTATTTATTTTTTAATAAACTGAGAAATAGGTTAAAACCATTTTGAAAATATTTCGTAGGTCCAATATAAAGCCAATTTTTTTTTTATATTCTGCCTTAATAATCTGACTTGTGCTATGAGTAGACTGGTAAAGCCTCCCATTATTAATGTTTGCTCTCTTTTTCTTTAGTTCTAGCAATATTTGTTTTATAAATCTGGGTACTCAAGAGTTAGGTGCATGTATATTTAGGATCATTATGTTCTCTTGCTGGATAGATGCCTTTATCATTATGTAATGACCTTGTCATTCTTTTTTACTGTTTTAAGGTCTGTTTTATCTAGCTATAGCTATGCCTGCCCACTTTTGATTTCTATTTGAAAAATCTTTTTTCATCCCTATGCGTCTTTATGGGTAAGGTAGGTTCTAAGCAGCATATAGTTGTATCATATTACTTTATCCATCCTAACAAACTAGATCTTTTAAGGACAGCATAAAATCCATTTACATTCAAGGTTAATATTGATAAGTGGGACTTTTTCATGTCATATTTTGAGCTGATTTTTAGTTGTTTTATAAATTCTTTCCCTTTTTGTCTTTGTGGTTCACTGAAAGTCTATCATGTTGTCCTTTAGTACCATTCTCTTGTTCCTTTGTGTGACTGTTTTATAAGACTTGTATGCTTTGTATTGTTGTGATGGCGAATATTTACACCTTTTGTTTCCATGTTTAAGTCTCTTTTAATTATTTCCTATAGGGCCAGTCTAATAGTGATGAATTTTCTTAGCATGTCCCTGTCTGGAAAAGACTTTATTTTTTCTTCATTTATAAAGCTTATTCTTGAGTATATAAATTCTTGGCTGAGAGGAGTTTTCACCCTCATCCTCATAGCACTTTGGAAGTGCCATCCTATTCTCTTAAGGTCTATAAGGTTTCTTCTGAGAGGTCATTTGTTTGTCTGATGGGCTTTCCTTTTTGGTGACAATATGCTTTTCTCTTGCTAATTTTTAAAATCCTCTTTTCTGCTTCAACTTTAGTCATTCTGATTATAATATGAAGTCCCTCTTGCCTAAAGATGGTTGGGCCTCCAGTATCTGAATCTCTTTCTTGCCTCTTCCTCAGCCAGCTCTCTGCAAGAAGTCCATGTTCAGCTCCAGCCCCAAGATCATGAAGCCCAATGGCGAGAAGTTGAGGAGTTCAAGTCAGGCATTTCCCAGGCCCTGCTGAAGCTGGAGATGACTCGGACCTCAAGGCTCAGCTCCTGGAGCTGAATATAACAGAAGCCAAGGAAACTGAAGTTGGTGGTGGTCAGAAAGCTATCATTATCTTTGTTCCCGTTCCTCAACTAAAATCTTTCCAAAAAATTCAAGTCTGACTAGTACGCGAATTGGAGAAAAAGTTCAATGGGAAGCATGTTGTCTTCAATGCCCAGAGGAAAATTCTACCTAAGCCAACTGGAAAAAGCCTTACAAAAACTAAGCTAAAACATCCCAGGAGCTGCACTCTGACAGCTGTGCACGATGCAACCCTTGAGGACTTGGTCTTCCCAAGTGAAATTGTGGGCAAGAGAATCCACATGAAATTGGACTGCAGCCAGCTCATAAAGGTAGACTTGGACAAGGCCCAGCAGAACAATGTGGAACACAAGGTTGAAGCTTTTTCTGGTTTCTGTAAGAAGCTCACGGGCAAGGGTGTTAATTTTGAATTTCCAGGGTTTCAAATGTAAACAAAAATGACTGAATATCTTTCTCCCTTGGTAATCCTGGGAAGTTTTCAATGATTATTTCCTTAAACAGGGTTTCTAAATGTTTCACTGTCTTTTTCTCCTCAGAAATACTGGTAATTCATAGGTTTGGTCGCTTTAATAAGCTCATCTCTCGAAGGCTTTACTCATTTTTTTTTTAATTCCTTATTTTTGTCTCATTGGATTATTTCAATAGACCTGTATTCACATTCTGAGATTGCTTCTTCTGCTTGGTCTACTGTGCAAGGTTTCTAACATGTCTTATATTTCCTTCAATGAATTTTTCAGCTCCAGAATTGGGTAGATTTTTCTTTTAATAATATCTATCTTCTTTGTAAATTTCTCATTCACACCCTGAACTGACCTTCTCATTTCCTTGGTTTCAGAGTATTTCTCTTGTATTTCACTGAGCTTCTGTAGAATCAATATTTGGAATTCCTACACTGTCATGTTGAGGAATTATTTTGGACTGGGATCCACTGCAGGACAACTGTTATGCTCCTTTGGTGGTATCATATTTCCATGCTTTTCATGATTCCTGTTTCTTTTCATTGATATCTGTGCATGTTACATAGTAGTCATTTGTTTCAATTTTTTGAAATTGCTTTTGAAGGGGATAATATTTTTCTAAAAATGTATTTTGGCTTTGATTTTGAGTGTCTGCAGTAGTGTGACATAATTTCTTAGACAGTAGAAGGGTCAGTGGTACTTACATTTCCTTGGTGATTTAGGAACCGTTATGAATTAAGGCTGTAATAAAGTTTTGCTAGGGACTTGGATACGAGCTGAGCCAGTCATTAGGCCCCAGCAGTGGAAGTTGCAGGCTAAGTATGCTGGATTTTAGGCCCCACAGCAGCTTATCCAGGTAACAGTGTTATTGTGTCCTTGGGGCCAATTCTTGGGCCCCTGGGTGGCTTGCTCAGAAGCTAGTAGTTGGAGTGGAGGTCCAGGTATGCAGGTGGGTTCTCAGGCCTGAGCAGTTAATGTGGGAGGTAGTAGAAGTGGTAGTGGAGCCATCCACTAGGACCCTAGTAGTCTTTGTTGGTGTTACTGGGAGCTGCAAAGGAGTGGACACAGTAATCCCCGTTCTTACAGCTGAATGTAATAGGGTGGTGGGTATTGTCCAAAGTGTGCTTTGGAGAACCTGGTCTCCCCTATCCCTTCCTGGCCATAAGGGTGGCTGCAAGGGTGGAACGGGACCCAGCTTTAAACTCTCAAACCAGTGCCATGGACCAGAGAATGTGGAGCCCCCTCTAGTCAAATAGTGTGGGTAAGATGCTCAGAGGAGTGCCATCCATTTGCATTTGTTTTTTGTTTTTTTTTTTTTTTTTTTTTGCGGTTTTTGGCTGGGGCTGGGTTTGAATCTGCCACCTCTGGCATATGGGGCCAGCACCCCACTCCTTTGAGCCACAGGCGCTTCCCCGCATCCACTTGCATTTGGTTCTCACTACAGCCCATATCAGAGCAATAGGTATTGTCCAATGAGTACATGGGAGAGCTTGGGTTCCCCTGTTCCTCCTTAGCTCAAGGAGGCCAGAGGGTTGGAGATGGGGTGGTATGCTGCCCAAAATGGCACCTTGGGTCTATGACCAGAGAGCATAAGGCCCTTCTCAGGCAGGCTATGCTGGCAGGAAACAACGGGGGGTGCACTCTGCTCAAGATGTGGTTTCACAGAAGCCAGCTGCAGCATGGACATCATCCCAGATGCATGCGGGAAAGTCTGGTTTCCCTGCCCACCAGATGGGGGTTGCAGGTGCATCATCCCAAACTCAGACCGAGGACTGAGTATAGCCCAGTGTCAAACTTTTGAAATGGTGCCTTTTGCCTGCAATCAGAAAGGCAAGCGGTATGGGCAAGAAACTGAAAATGCTATCTGCTCTCATTTCAGCCTCAGCCAGGCAGTAGGGAGGGAATCTTCCCAGGGGTATGTGAGAGTGCCTGGGTTCCTCCATCCCTCCTCCTCAGAGCTCTGCAAAGCCTACAGGTATGCCTGCAGTTCCCTGGTATCTCTCCACATTCTCTTTAGGCTCTCAGAATGGTGCCTGGCTCAAGCTGCTCTTGATTCAAATGCTTGTGGGATTTTGCATGGATGCCCCTTCTAGAGCAATGTCTCAGTGTGATCTCAAAGCACCTCCCTATGGTAGGACCACAGCCCACTTTTCCTGCTTCCTGTCACCTTCCTCGTGAATCCTAGTGTTTTCTTCTAGACAATTTATTAAAAATGTGAGAATCTGTGTACTATATATGCAGCTTCCTCTCCATGGAACATATTAATACCACCTATAAACCCTTTTTCTTGTTCTGTGTTTTACCTGACTTTAATGTGTTGGGATCATAGCATGATCCATCTTGATCTTATCCCACAATATACTTTTATAGGCGGTTATTGATTTATTGTCCACAAGGAGAGCATTCAGTCACTATTGCTTACCATATTAAATCTAAAACATGTGTTCTTAGCACCTCACTCATGTGATTATTACTATGCTGACTAGCCACAGAATTCTCAAAAACAAGACAAGCTAACCCTTAAACTCTGGGTACTAATCTTTTAAAATCATAAATGGGGAAATCCATTCATTCCATCTCTAGGGTCTGCCCTAATTATCAAGTAGAGCAACAAAGCAAGGGAAGCACCACAATAACCTGTTTCCTATAGCCTTAACACAGTACTTCTAAACCTCCATCACTAGAGTTATTAAATAGTCTTTAATATATGGTTAAGGATCCATGTTAAGTACAATCAAATCAATATAGTTGATGGGTACTGAGTTTCTTTTTCGGGAGATGAAAATGTTCTCAAAGTAGATTGAAATGACAGTTGCAAAGCTCTACAAGTATACTAAAAGCCACTAAATTGTACCCTCTAAATGAGTGAATTCTGTGGAATGTGAATTATAACTCAATAAAGCTGTTTTGTACTAAATCGATATAACGTATCATGCTAGTTTAGAACTTGAAACTGAAACCAAAAAACTTTTATGCAGCATGAAGGGAAGGGTAAGAGGATATGAGTTCATGACTTGGGAAAAGACAGGTGTCAGAGAGAGCTTTAGCGAGCACTGGGATTGGAATATGGAGGGATAAAAAGGAGAAAGCAGTAGCTCATGACTGGGAAAGGGAGCTTCAGAAAGGAACGTTAAAAGATCCTGATCATCTGTTATCCCTAGTATAAATTTGTTGTTTTTCTACAAAGCATTATTAACATTATTGCTGTTTCTTCTCTTTTTTCCAACTTCATAACATCTGGTTTATTTTTTAATCACCTACTAACTAAAGTATCTTAGTTAATTTACTTCTTGATCTATGAAACTGCCTTGAACTATACAAAATTAGATAATCATAAAATGTTAAGATTTGAGATATGGCAACTTTCCTATTTTTAAAAAAGAAAAGAATAATGTAGAAAAAAAGGTAACTTGCCCAAGGATATCAGCTACAAACACAGTAGATTTCCAATCCAAGGCTGATTATTATATACAACAATACAACATTTATCTTAGCATTTCACAAAGCATATAATTATTTCTTAAAATCACACGATCATGTACATAGGTATATAATTCTTTATGCATACGTAAAATGTTTTTTTATTCCCACTAGAGAGTTATTATAAAATAATAACTTATTATAAAATAACCAAATATGATCTTGGGTGCATCCAATATACTACTGTTGTCATTCTCACTTAATTCAATTAGTAAAGGAAGACTTTTCTATCAAGTTGTAGATTTTGCAAGACTGGCACAATAAATTATGGGTTCATATTCTTTTCAGGGTTCTGAGACAATTACAAACTATTAGACATGTAAGACACAGCCGTATGGGAGCATCTATCTTAAAATGTAACTTATTAATTAAGCATTCATGAGCTATCTTTTATATTCTGCATATAAAGTATTTAGGGGAAAGTTCAGCTAAATTAATAAACTAAAACAGAGAAGTCAGAGCTTTTTACAATCTGTCTTTACCACATTCCCACTGAGGCCCTAACAGAGGCCTGAAAAGATGAACAGCCGCAGATAAAGGCAACAGGCACACCATCAAGCCTGATTATTACGTAAGAACTTTAAAAACCCCATTTAAAATACTATACAGTGGCTCGGCGCCTGTGGCTCAACCGGCTAAGGCGCCAGCCATGTACACCTGAGCTGGCGGGTTCGAATCCAGCCTAGACCAGCCAAACAACGATGGCGGCTGCAACCAAAAAAATGGCCGGGCGTTGTGGCGGGTGCCTGTAGTCCCAGCTATTTGGGAGGCAGAGGCAGGAGACTCGCTTGAGCCCAGTAATTGGAGGTTGCTGTGAGCTGTGATGCCACAGCACTCTATCCAGGGTGACAGCTTGAGGCTCTGTCTCAAAAAAATAAAAAAATAAATAAAAAATAAAATACTATACAGTGAGTCC